>SEYY01019557.1:57500-65000 GCA_009176605.1 Armadillidium nasatum
GAGAGAGAGAGAGAGAGAGAGAGAGAGAGAGAGAGAGAAGGAAATGAAACAAGACATACACAGAGAGAGAGAGGGAGAAAAAGGGGAGATACAGAGAGAGAGAGAGACAGGAGAGAGAGGAGAGGGAAGAGAAGTTAAAGAGAGGAGAAAAGGAGGGAGGAGGGAGAGAGAGAGAGAGAGAGAGAGAGAGAGAGAGAGAGAGAGAGAGAGAGAGAGAGAGAGAGAGAGAGAGACCTATTTTATTACCAATACTGACATTTTTGAATTATTATTATATTTAAAACTGTTTTATAAGTCAATTGACCAATATATAATAACACGTACCCGACGGCGCTCTTAATCCAATAACGTCATCACTTTTAATGGGAGTTTTATGAATACCATCAAACATTTTAAATTTTTTTAATCCCATTATTCTTTTTATAAAACCATCATACAAAACTTTTGGAAATATATATACGAGTATATATATATATATATATATATATATATATATATATATATATATATATATATATATATATATATATATATATATATATATATATATATATATATATATATATATATATATATATATATATATAAAATAAAGTAACAATTATAGAAGAATGAATTGATTGTTTTGGTTTGTTTTTTATATTTTGAAGGTAACATATTTATTCAAAGAATAAGAAAGAAACCAAAAAAAATATCCCCTTCCTTTTACTTCAAGTGAAAATAACATTGTAATAACATTTTCTTAATATATATGAAAAGCTTTTAAGAGGTTTCTTTTTTACCTCAATTCCCTTTTACTTTCTACAACCTGTTTTATCCCACTTCTTCTTTCCCTACCATTTCTCTCTCTCTCTCTCTCTCTCTCTCTCTCTCTCTCTCTCTCTCTCTCTCTCTCTCTCTATCTATCTATCTATCTATCTATCTATCTATCTATCTATCTATCTATCTATCTATCTATCTATCTATCTATCTTTCTTTCTTTCTTTCTTTCTTTCTTTCTCTCCCCCTCTCTCTCTCACACACACACTGTCTCTCTCTGCTTGTGGTATTTATGGGTGTATTTAGCAATATTTTCAGTTGATTTACTTTTCGATATTCTTGCAAATACTTTGCATTTATTTTATTCGAATCCCATACGTTTATATATATATATATATATATATATATATATATATATATATATATATATATATATATATATATATATATATATATATATATATATATATGTGTGTGTGTGTGTGTGTGTGTATGTGTATGTGTGTGTGTGACTGTGTAATTGTGTGTCGTTGTTTGTGCTAGCACACAAAGTAATGATGGTGGATTAGACCAATTATGATTAGCATTTCGCTCCCTATGATTGAAGCATTTGGGACCTGCGTGTAACACACAGAAGGAGATTAAACACGGCGAGGAAAGAGACTTGGCCTCTTTAATCGCATTAACCAAAAGCGCCTGCAAATAAATATTTCAAACAAAAAAAAAAAAAAGAAAAAAAAAACTCATCAAACAAAACACATTTATTTGTTCTTTGCTTTGAAACTGCATTAGAATATGGACTTAGTATGATAAATTGACGGGGGTGTAGGAAGTTGATTTCAAATATTATTAAAAAAAAAAATTCTGGATTTGTTTTAACACCTAGAGTCCCTTTGTCCCTTGAGCTACATATATATATATATATATATATATATATATATATATATATATATATATATATATATATATATATATATATATATATATATATATATATATATATATATATATATATATATATATATATATATATATATATATATATAATCACCTATAATCACCTTCCCCCAGGTAGGACTAAGTCCTGTCAGTGGGAGCTTTCGAGGAAGATCCCTGGGTTTCAAGGGCCCACGGCGGATACCGCTGGCTGGGCCAGGCCTATCGCGGATGCCGGAGATTATTCCCATCAGTGGCAAGAGCACTCCACTGATGTACTCGTTTAACGACTGAGTCATTCGGAGCTATGCGCAAGGAGAAATCGCTCACATTTCCCGCTCCGGCCAGACCTCGAACCCTGGACCTCTCGATTGCTATCACTAGTGCTCGATCGACTAAGCTATATATATATAATATATATATATATATATATATATATATATATATATAATATATATATATATATATATATATATATATATATATATATAGAGGAAAGGAAAAATAAAGTCATAAAGAGATAAGGAAGAAAATTGTCTTGCTATTTATAGTAGCAAAAACTGTCGTTCTTTTTTACTATTTTTTTTCGATTGACCATTATATTATTCCACAACGTTTGAAGTAGCCAATTAAAAGGAAGAATTTCCCATTAAATAATAATAATAAAAACAATAATAATAATAATAATAATAATAATAATAATAATAATAATAATAATAATAATAATAATAATAATAATAATAATAATAATAATAATAATAATAATAATAATAATAATAATAATAATAATAATAATAATAATAATAATAATAATAATAATAATAATAATAATTTAAAGATTTTGCTCGATTTCTTAAAATAACATTCCAAAAATTTTCGTTTTTTACTAGTGTGTGTGTGTACGTGTGCGTGTGCGTGTGTGTGTTTGTGTATGTGTGGACAGTCTTAGAATAAAATGAAATCGATGATTTTTTTAATAATGTAAAAAATTTTTTTCTACCAACGTTGAGCATTCACAAAGATATGATTATTTTTAAAAGTAAAATATTAAAATTATAAAATTATTTAAAAAAAAATAAGTAGGATTAAAAATTTTTTGTGAAATATACGCAAACTAAATAATTTACAATATTATTGTAAATTATTTTGCATGATCAACCTTCATGTAATGCTCTCTCTCTTACATGTTCTCTACTTGTGAATCAATAATTGGTGTCGTGTTGTATTTGTCGTAAAATCCACATTACATATTCTTTCATTGCAAGAAAACTGTTACACGAAGCTATGATAGAACACTCACCACCAGAGGGCTCACCACGAGTATCACACTATATTAACACTAATATTATAAATTGCTTCAAAATTGTGCATAGGAAGAACAGCTTTTGTTACCTTATACTGACTGGTGGAGTATCTTCTAAAAAAGAAATTTTGACTGACATAAAATAAAATTGGATATCCAATCATTTTTTTATTTTATTGGAGTTGTAGGAATAAAAAATATTTTTACAAATTTTTAAAAAAAAATAAAAAAATTGGTAATATAAATTCTCAGCTTCACACTTTACCCAATTCTTAATTTTAATATATTTCACCTAATAGTTTTAATCTTAATTAATATTTTTGAAATAATTTTATAATTTTAATATTTAAGTTTTGCTATTTAAAATAAAGCCATATCCTTTAAAAATTTCCAACGTCAGTCAACGAATTCTTGGAGTATTGAACAAGAAACAAATTTATTTTATTCAAGGATTGTTCTAGAAGAAAAAAAAAGCTACAAAAATAAGATGTTTATGGACACTGAGAAATCGTGCTGCAAATATATTAAGCCAATTGGTGTTTCATGTCTTATAATAATAATAATAATAATAATAATAATAATAATAATAATAATAATAATAATAACTTTCCTTAATATTGGTTTGATCTCAAAAGGATGCAATTGTGTGACATCTTTATAATGACAACTTATATATATATATATATAATATATATATATATATATATATATATATATATATATATATATATATATATATATATATATATATATATATATATATATATATATATATATATATATATATAGCTAAAATAACGACAACAAACCTAAACATAATTTATTGCCGACTATATTTCGGATGATTATATATTTCTACCCAATATCAAGGCTATGAGCATAATGAAGAATATAAAATAAAATTAAGACATGTATAAAATTATAAAACGAAATATTAAATAAAAGTTATATCAATAAATGAATGAAAATTATTATATAAAAATAAAATAGTAAAAAGTACGAACGAAGTACAAAATTCTACTTCAATATCAAAATATTTTCCGAGTGTAAATTTTCATTTAAATTTGGAGTATAGTGCCAAATATATATAAGGATTCTAAAGAATGGAGGGTAAGGTTCACATTCAGAGTCTAAAATTATATAATTTGAATCTTGTATAGCAGGGTTTCTCAAAGTGGGCTCCTCGGAGCCCTAGTGCTCCTCAGGTAGTCTTTAATTATTTAATCAGGAAATTGTTTGTATAAATTTATTAAAAATGACAAAATTTCATAGGGGAAAAAGGTATATTGATAACTATCTCAGACTCTTTGGGGATATCAAGGAAAATTAACGTACAGTTATGTCATTTTATTTATCTGTCAGCACGTTGAAATGCCAGCTCGGTTGTTATACATTTCGTACTGGTATATGTCAGTAGTCAATTAACGACAGTATGTCAAAAGTGATGTAAAATATACACGACTGGACATACATACTGTTTAAGAGTGTGTAATAATTATACATTATACCCTTTAAAATGGAAAAGTGGTTAAAATAAAGAAACATGAAGCTAGAGAAATCAGTGTGCAACAATCTGTTGAAAAGCCGTCCACTTTTTCATTGAAAGTTTACACTTGTAAAACTACTTAATTTTCTAAGAGAAAAAATAATAAAAACAGTTATTTGAGTTCTGGTTTCACTTGAGCTAGTAATGAGGAGAAACCATTTGGATTTTGCATTGAATGTGGAACTGAAAGGATCAAAATTAGAAAATGGTGAGTGCTAATAATAGCATATTATTACAGTATATATTGTAGTTAGGGCTCCGTAAAAATCCTTTGTCCTTCTCAGGGACTCCTCAACAGGCCAGAATTTGGAAAACCCTGCTGTATAGGATGATCCTTTTGAAGAGAAGAGAATGAGAGTTAATGGCCAAATTTGGGGTGATGATGCAAATGATCTAAAATTCTATAAGAGATACCATTATGCTCAGTAAATGTGAACAGAAAGACTTCGTGTAGTCTTTTCTATGTATGTGGCATCGCAGCCAACACATTTGTATTTGTATATCACTATGAACCTAAAGGTAAGGGAAGTTTTTCTTAAACTTTGAAGAACCTTCCAATTTTATTTTCATTCGAGAACACTAATTTGAAATTTAACTGGGGTAATTTGTTTTTAAGTTGCATTTTACAACTTCACAGCTCATTCTCCCCATAAAAGGTAATTTCATTCACAGGGTATATTTTGGCTTGGTACTGTTAATAAAGTAGAACATTTCAGAAGAAACTACATTAAGTATATATATACATATATATGTATATATATATATATATATATATATATATATATATATATATATATATATATATATATATATTATATATATATATATATATATGTATGTGTGTGTGTGTGTGTGTGTGTGTGTGTGTGTATGTGTGTGTATGTGTGTGTGTGTTTGTACGTTTATATACAAAATATGTATGCAGTTCTGTTTAAAATGACATCCAAGTAAATATAATAAATATAATCGAATATGATTAAAAACTAAAAACATACATTCATGTAAGTTAAAAACGTTCACGATTTTTTTTTTTTTGTACATTCCCTTTCCCTCATGACCAATTTGAGTGAGGGGAATCGAGTTCCGACCAAGACTTGTCACATTAACAAAGATGAGTCGAACTCGTTTTCCCCTTTTTTTTTTTTTTTTTTTTTTTTTTTTTCATTCGTTAAAAAATATGATGTAATTAACGGAATTTAACTTTTGGAAAATGGTACTTCAAATAATTACTCATATGTATGAGTGTATGTGCACCTTTATTCACCCTTATATATATATATATATATATATATATATATATATATATATATATATATATATATATATATATATATATATATATATATATATATATATATATATATATATATATATATATATATATATATATATATATATATATATATATATATATATATATATATATATATATATATATATATATATATATATATATATATATATATATATATATATATATATATATATATATATATATATATATATATATATATATATATATATATATATATATATATATATATATATATATATATATATATATATATATATATATATATATATATATATATATATATATATATATATATATATATATATATATATATATATATATATATATATATATATATATATATATATATATATATATATATATATATATATATATATATATATATATATAGTGATGGGCGGAATCTGGCAACTTTCGAATCCGAATCCAGTCAATTTTTAATTTCTCGAATCCGAATCCAAATCCAAATTTTAGAACTCTCGAATCCGAATCCGAATCCATGAAAAATCTTCGAAACCGGATTCGGATTCGCCCATCACTGACATATATATATATATATATATATATATATATATATATATATATATATATATATATATATATATATATATATATATATATATATATATATATATATATACTATATATATATAGTATATATATATATATATAAACCCACAGGAAAATAACAAAAAGTTAAAACTATAAAGCATGACTTTCGAAAGGCCAACTGCCTTTCCTCTTTCAGGGTTACACTTGTACTAAAATACAAGAAAAAATTAGTAATTAAAGCATAAGCCTGAATGAGGTAGCAGTTGATCTTTTGAAAGTCTTGTGTATATATTTTTAATTTCTGTTCTTTTTCCTGTGGGGTTATATATTTATGCAAAAATAATACTCACTCATAGTGTTAATCAATTATATATATATATATATATATATATATATATATATATATATATATATAATATATATATATATATATATATATATATATATATATATATATATATATATATATATATATATATATATATATATATATATTCCATACAGAGATGGAATTTTTGAAAATACTTTTTCATTTTAATTTATTCCCAAAGTACCAAGTGGAAAAAGTATAAATTAACGAGTGTCTCACTAATATCTTCTGACCCATTCTTCAGTTTCCTACTGTACCCAAACAAAAATTATACTCAAACTTATGTACAGGTATATAGGATCACTTACATATCAACTTAATAGAAATATTTTTACTATAATTGAAGCTACATTCCCGCAACGCCAGTTCATTCTTATAAATAATAACTCGCTCTCAATTTATTGTTTCTTCAGACCAATAAATCTCACCCAATGCTTCTCAGATCCTCATTAACTTATTTATTAAGTGTATCAGCTGTAATGCCGCATATGTAGACCAAACTGGTCTACAATTGAAAGTGAGGACTGATAAGAATAGAAGAGTGTCCTTTAGAACAGACCATCCTCTTTGCTCTCCTGTACACTCTGCCATAAAAGACCATGGACATACCCATCCTTTTTCATCATTAAATTTCTCTGTTCTTCAACATGCATCTTCCCTTTATGATCGTAGGATTTTGAAGTTTTATATATAAAAACTAATTGTCCATCTTTAAATGA
>SEYY01019557.1:72500-75000 GCA_009176605.1 Armadillidium nasatum
ATATATATATATATATATATATATATATATATATATATATATATATATATATATATATATATATATATATATATATATATATATATATGTGAATTATACGCTATTAGAAAATTAATCGCAACTGAATCTAAATTAATCTAAATGAAGCCTTTAATTTTATATTATTAACCACATTATGACAGTGTTAAACTCTAAGTTGATTGCATTGCTGACTAGTGAAAACCTTTATTCTTATTATTATTATTATTATTATTATTATTATTATTATTATTATTATTATTATTATTATTATTATTAATTATTATTATTATTATTATTATTATTAATATTATTATTATTATTATTATTATTATTATTATTATTATTATTATTATTATTATTATTATTATTATTATTATTATTATATTTATTGTCTTAGTATGATTTTTATTTTATTTTTATTATTATTATTATTATTATAATTATTATTATTTTACTATGATTATTATCATTATTACTATAGTTATTATTACTAAAGGTTTTAACTTTTAGAAACTAGGTAATAATATATTATTAACCTTTTTTGAAGAATGTTTTTGATTTTCTAAAAACTATTTAAAAAAAAGAATATTTTAATTAAATTGACCTCTTGATAAATATTGCAAACTAATCACAGCCTCATTCATTTTTAAACAAAAATAATTCATGAGAACATTTTAATCTTCATTCTTATTCCTCACTTACTAAAATATTATTATTATCACCATTATTATTATTATCATTATTATTATTACAATTATTGTATTATTTTTATTATTATTATTATTCTATTTCTATTATTATTATTTTTATTATTATCATTAATTATTATTATTCTTATTATTATTATTATTATTATTATTATTATTATTATTATTAATTATTATTATTATTATATTTAATTATTTATCATTATATTTATCATTAATTATTATTGTTATTATATTAAAAATTATTATTATTTTTTTTAATTTTTTAAAATATTAATATAAATAATATATTATATATATATATATATATATATATATTATATATATATATATATATATATATATATAATATATATATATATATATATATATATATATATATATATATATAATATATATATATATATATATATATATATATATATATCGTTGAATTAATCCTCTTCGGAGATTATAAATTTAAATTTTTAATGAAATTTTTATATGTAACAATTGAAATTATCGTTTGGAAACATAATTCAGTGAATAGATATCATAAATAATCAGGAAATAATATTAGTAAGATTATTTTGTAAATACATACTCACAATATATATATATATATATATATATATATATATATATATATATATATATATATATATATATATATATATATATATATATATATATATATATATATATATATATATATATATATATATATATATATATATATATATATATATATATATATATATATATATATATATATATATATATATATATATATATATATATATATATATATATATATATATATATATATAAGATTCCATTAGGGAGTCCCATAATTTCTTATATCAAAATGTTTGGAAGCATATCTTCTATTTTTGATCTTTTACATCTAAAACGTTGTTCTGTTTATTTTTGGCATTACCAAAGGTTATCAACCAATACCGACCTGAGTTGAAAATTCTTATTTTTTCCTTATTCATATAATGTTCATCCTCAGTTTTTTTAGTGTTAGTTACATTAGGAGGATAAGTTTGATTCCGTGACTCTACATTATTCCTAATTATGTAGCAGAAACTACGAAGTGATAATACACTTGTGATTTTAGTTGGACGTGCAAACCACGAAATAACAGAGCTAAACTACTATCTAATCGGTAAGTATTATCCGTCTTATTTTATAATATGTGAAAGGTTAGACTTACATTCAGTGAAAGCGCAAACTTAGTTATGCGCGAATGTGAAATATTTTTTAAAAAAGCAAAGATTCCGACAAGATCTCTTCCCAATAGCGTAAAACAATTGCTGAACTTACATTCTATCTGGAGAACCTACAAAAAATGCAAAAAAATATTCAGAGACCTTTTGACAACGTGAAAAAATTTGAAAATAACTTCGATAACCTCTTTGATATTGCCCATGCAAATACTCTACAAATAATTAAAGTCGAAGAAGATAAAATTTTCTTGCTTTGATAGAGGGACCCAGGACGGACAGGTTGTTTATGTGGTAGTGACAAAATCTTTTTAAAAAAAGGAAGAAAGAACAAGAGAAAAGTAAAGAAGAGAAGAAAATCTAGCAACTTAACCTCCGGAGTAGATGATGCAGATACAAAGATCTCTAGTTCATTTGAAAGCAGTATTGAAGATTTTGTTTTAAAACCCATAGTGGATGCATCAAAAGAAAGTGTGGAAAGACAAGGAACTAAATACATCATACACCGAAGTTAGCGTCTTCATTAGACAGATACAATTTGATCGTAAGAGATGCTATTTATAT
>SEYY01019557.1:92500-95000 GCA_009176605.1 Armadillidium nasatum
TTTAGGAACATACGTGGGCTCTACTGAGCGTATGATAAAAGTCCGCATCGATGGTCATAGAAGGAGTGAGTCATAGAACGGGGAACCCATTGACCACCAAGGAGTTCTCTTCTATCAGGAACCATTCAGTCCAGTGCAAAGCTAACATACTTGTGGAAGACTTTAAAATCTTGGGACAACACAATGAAAGAGAGGCCCTTTTGGTCAGTGAGTCCTTACACATCAAGGAACTCCGGCCAACACTCAATTTGGATAATAGCTCTGTTAATTTATATGTTGTTTAATTTGAACTTGTTACTCCGCTTTTTTTTTTTTTTTTTTTTTTTTTTTTGCAAATTATTGCTGTAATGTATAACAACCAACCAATTTTAACTTTTATTCTGTACCGAGCTTACCTGTGCTGGAAAATTTTACCAAATTTTATTAATTACTGTGTGTTTCTGTCCGTAAGATGTCTTAGCTGTTTTAGGTAAATTATTTTGGGTCTTTGTTTGTTTTTTTTTTTTTTTTTATTGTTTTATTGTTTATTGTTATTTATTGTTATTGTTTTTATTGTTTTTTAATTATCGTTTACTTTTATTTATTTGTGATTTTGATTTTTTATATTGGTTCTGTTTTAGCCTTGAAAATGGGAACATTTCCCGAAACGTTGGTAATAAAGAATTATGATTCTAAAATGGATTTTCCTCTTCATTTTTATATATATATATATATATATATATATATATATATATATATATATATATATATATATATATATATATATATATATATATATATATATATATATATATATATATATATAATATATATAACCCTTTCTGCCCGTCGAATTGTTGCGTCACTTTCTCTATACTATCGCTATTACAACGGACACTGCTCTTCCGAACTCTTTCGTCGCATACCTCCTCCTTTGAGAAGAGCTCGTGCGACACGTCTTTCTATATATATATATATAATATATATATATATATATATATATATATATATATATTATATATATATATATATATATATATATATATATATACAGATTGAGGTGGTGGGGCAATTGGAGAGGATGCAGGAGGGGAGAGTAACCAAGAGGAGGAAGGAGTGGAGGCCGGTAGGAGCAAGACCGAAAGGAAGACCTAGGAAGAGATGGAAGGATTCAGTCGAAGAATCATTGAGAAGACACAGAATGCCGTCGATGCAAGATCTGATAGAGGAGAGAGTGTTAAAAGACAAGAGGGAATAGAGAAGAGTGCTGAACCCGCTAACAAGGTCTTAGACCCTTCCTGGAAGTGGTTGTAATATTATATATATATATATATATATATATATATATATATATATATATATATATATATATATATATATATATATATATATATATATATATATATATATATAGATATAATAACAGTATAGACAATATCTATAAAAATGTTTAGGTTATTTATAATTCTGTTTATAAATATATATATTTTTTAACAAAAATAAATAAAATTGCTTTCTAATATTTATTTTTCCTATTTGCCTTGCATAAAAGGCTGTTTGTTTGTTTATTTGTATGTTTGTATGTTTTTTTGTCTGTTTGTCTGTCTGACATGGAATATTAATAAAATATCATTAAATCTTCTTCTTACTAATGTAGTAGCATAAAAGGATTCATTTATTCAATGTTGTAATGGAACTTTACTTAATGTACTTCTCATTGATTTTTTTAATGTGGAAAATATATTTATAAAGATATGTGCAAAAATATTCAGAGTTTCTAAATGCACTCTTTCTGTACACACACACAAAACACACACACACACGCATATATATATATATATATATATATATATATATATATATATATATATATATATATATATATATATATATATATATATATATATATATATATATATATATATATATATATATATATATATATATATATATATATATATATATATATATATATATATATCCGTGCAATATATATCCTTGGATTTGTATCACAAAGAAAGAATAATTTTGCTCCCAATATTGAAGCTGACTGCTATTGTGGTTCTTTCTTTATTGTATTGGGGATAAAGTAATGTAACTCTAGATAGGGTGGAGACTTCTATACTGACATTTTTAGTATCAAAACGTCTGTCAATATTGGTAATACTATTGGAGAAGAATAATCAATAAAGGTGTTAGTAACCATAGCACGTTACCAATATCTCAATTCAAATTACCATTTTATGCCAATTATAGTTTTTTTTTTATTCTCCCTTCAACAATGTATTAATTTACCAAGTTTCCTGCTTTTGAAGGGCGCATGTATTAAGGAGGGGTAAGGATTAAAGAATGTCGTGTGTGTTAAATTGAATGATTATTATAAATTGTCCTCCCTTTCAATTCTCACACATATCATACTGATTATTCTCTTGACGTATATAGGGGCGCTTATATATACATATATACAAGTAAATATATATATATATATATATATATATATATATATATATATATATATATA
>SEYY01019557.1:112500-117500 GCA_009176605.1 Armadillidium nasatum
AGGTTATTGTATTTTCTACGGAAGAAAGAGTTTTTGATATTACGGAGAATAGATTTTGCCTGATTCCGGAGTGAAATATAAGTTACATGAGTTTCTGGAGTTTGAAGAGGACGATAATCCTTGCAGGAAGCATCCCTGCGGCGGATAGCACGAAAGCAAGTAGAGTTAAATAATCCAAGGTTTGTTAGGTTTAGTAGAAGGGAAATGATTTGGAATGGACGCCTCCATTCCAGTGAGAATCACCTTGGTAAAATGTTCTGCACACACGCGCGCACGTACGTACACGTACACACACACACACACACACACATACATATATATATATATATATATATATATATATATATATATATATATATATATATATATATATATATATATATATATATATATATATATATATATATATATATATATATATATATATATAGAACTATTCTCCTATCTTGAAATCATGGATCAACTCCGTATTTTCGTTAGTTCTTTTAACAAGCTAAATCGAGTTGTGTAAGTAATGGAGCGCGAAAGAGATAGGCAAGAAAGAAGTCTCTCCTCGTCTCTCAGAAACTGGAAATAATTTTTACAATCTCTCTCTCTCTCTCTCTCTCTCTCTCTCTCTCTCTCTCTCTCTCTCTCTCTCTCTCTCTTATTCTTCTTACCTCTTTGTGGTTTTCATAAACTTTATCTTATTCTGCTTAACTTTTTATTTTTCCTTTAATTTGAAAAGCGGTTTGTTAAATAGACTAGTTAGTATTTTGCTATTCTTATTCTTTCATTCAAACTCAGATCAACAGAATAATATAAGAAAAGATTATTTCATACTTAGAATTAAAGAAGAATTTCACTAAAGTAATAATAATAATAATAATAATAATAATAATAATAATAATAATAATAATAATAATAATAATAAAATAATAATAATAATAATAATAATAATAATAATAATAATAATAATAATAATAATAATAATAATAATAATATAATAATTAATAATATAATGTAATTTAATAGTATTATATAATATAATATATAATATGATAATGACGATGATATTAATAAAATAAAAATAATGATAATAATCATAATAATAATAATAATAATAATAATAATAATAATAATAATAATAATAATAATAATAATAATAATAGTAATCATTTGATTTTGCTTTTTTTATGTTTTGTTCATGTAATGAATAAGTAAAACCGAAAACCAAAAGTTTTTTCCTGAATGAGTAAAAACAGAAATTAAAATCTTTAATTTCTGTCTGCTTTGTCTGTCTATCTGTCTATCTATCTATCTATCTATCCATCTATCTATCTATCTATCTATCTATCTATCTATCTATCTATCTATGCATCTATCTATCTCTATCTGCTTATGGTTGTAACGCTCTCCCAAAAGAAATGCTTAAGCCAACTTTAATGATCAATAAGAAAATCTCTTTATCTCTTTTATTATAGTTTTGGTGTAGCAAAAGATCCTTTGCAAATATTAACAACTAATTTGATGGAATTAAATGAGGATATATATATATATATATATATATATATATATATATATATATATATATATATATATATATATATATATATATATATATATATATATATATATATATATATATATATATATATATATATATATATATATATATATATATTTTATATTTTTTTTTTTTGACAAAATTTACCACTATAATAGATTGTTAAATGAATTCAGAAGTATTTTCAATAGTATTTAATTAGCTAATTTTATTAGGACAACATGGGAAGATACACTGCAAAAACTGTCCTAACGAATCGTTGGGACAAGTGGCAAAAATGTCGCAGTAAAAATTTTCAATACAAAAAAAGACATGTTAAGCATGAGAATGTCGCTTCACCAATTTAATTTCTAATAAGAACATAACTAAAAAAAAAAAATGTTGTGACATTTTTGCCACTTGTCCCAACGATTCGTTAGGACAATTTTTGAAGTGTACTAACGGTTATTTGTAATTAGGTTCTTATTCTTAAAACTAAAATAATTTTCAGCAATTTTAGAGTTAATCCTAAATTTTTATTGATTTTTATTATTTTATTATTATTACATTTAAATCTTTTTATTTTTTATATAATATAAAATAAATAATATATATATATATATATATATATATATATATATATATATATATATATATATATATATATATATATATATATATATATATATATATATATATATATATATATATATATATATATATATATATATATATATAATATATTATGTATTTTCGCTTGCCGTGTTATATTGCATTATCTATTAACTATTCATTTGGTGCATTTGTCAGTTCATATGTCAAAAAATGGAACGGAGTGCCATTAGGCTCGTCGTTATCTTCCAGTAATGGCATTATCAGTCAAGCCATCTGTCCTTGCTCATCAAAAGAGAATTTTTTTTCCTCTCTTTTTTTTTTTTTTTTTTCTTCTTGCGAAAAAAAAGATAGGTATTTTATAGTGTCTCTTCCCTCTTTTGACTCTCCCTCGCTCTCTTCCTTCATTTCTCTTTCTCTCACCATTTCAGGATGATTAACGGAATGTGTTCTTCATTTCTCAACTTGTAATTTTCTTTCAGGCTGATCCGTTGTTTGGATTTTGCAAAAATTTTAGATTTTTTACTTTTCGTGTAATCTATCAGGAGTAATTTGAACAAATATATTATATATATATATATATATATATATATATATATATATATATATATATATATATATATATATATATATATATATATATATATATATATATATATATATATATATATATATATATATCGGACGTTTGTCCGCAAAAGTCAGTTCAGGTAGTCAGTGATAGAAGTTTAGTAATTTATTTATATGAACAATAATTAAATTTAAGCAATCTTAAGGGGACCCTCAACTCAAAGACCCCCCACTTGGGGGGGGGGTAAAATTTAAAAAAAAAAAATTTTTTTTTCAGGGGTTTTATAGTACATTCTCTACTGATTTCAAATCTGAAATCAGATTTTAAAAATTCCTTATAGTTCCCCTTTAAAAGTCTTTGCAATTTCAAGGTCATTTGGACATTTAAAAATTGACACCCTGCACTTATAAAAAAAAAATTTTTAATTTTAAAATTTTTTTCTTACAGTTTTGTAGAGAATAATAAGCTGATTACAAATATGTAATTAGTTTTTCCTAATTCCAAATGGTTTTCGAGATATGACCACGCAAACTTGTTTAAAATTCCATTGTAATTTGATCTTTTGGGGCTTGTCTCTCCCTTTTACTTTTTTTGGAGTAAAATATTTGCTAAAAAAAAAACTGCTCGATCAATTTCTTTCAAACTTTTTTTAATGAACTAGAGATAGTTAGAGGAAGATATTTATACGTAGTTTTATAGACCAGATTAATGCGGTTATCTTTGGGCAACTCATAAATAAATCAAAATTTGACCAAAAAAAACAATTTATAATTTTATACATGTTCAAGATAGAATACTGGGACAATCAGAAGTCGCACGGGATTGGTTAGTGTTTTGTTTACAAGCTACAAATCTTCTGATTGGTTTAAAACAACAAGCGAAGGAAAATGTTGAATATTATATTTTTTATGAGGGACTTAGTTAAAAAAGTCAGAAAAATCTAAGGGGTTATCAACCCACAATTAAAAAAAAGTGGATCGATCGATTTTCCTCTTGTTCAAAATAATGATAGATAATGGTTAGATCTTTAAATAAAACACTATCTCAGTAACATTGAAAGCTTTTTATTATATGAGTTGAGGGTCTCCTTAAACTTAATATTTTGCAAAATAAATCGTTTTTATTCTCCTTAAAATCCACAAACAACCATTACTACAAATAATATTAAAATATAATAATAATAATAATAATAATAATATAATAATAATAATAATAATAATAATAATAATATAATAATAATAAATAATAATAGAATGTAATATAAAGAATTTAGAAATAATATAAGTAAAATTAATAAATATTAATATAAATTATATATATATATATATATATATATATATATATATATATATATATATATATATATATATATATATATATATATATATATATATATAATATATATATATATATATATATATATATATATATATATATATATATATACAAGAGACCTCCTCATATAAAACAACTTTTACTGTCTATTACTATCGAATGACTTCTTTATGTTAACGAATGATAAAGTTGCATAACAAATTGAATGCTTTTATGATGTAATTATTCTTCATTATATTACTACTAACAATTATAGCAAAGATAATTTCGAGAAGGCGTTAAGCTTATTTGAAGGGGCTTATGGGTTACAGTTTTAGAGGTAAAGCTTATTTGAAGGGGCTTATGGGTTACAGTTTTAGACGTAAAGCTTATTTGAAAGAGCTTATGGGGTACAGTTTTAGACGTAAAGCATATTTGAAAAAGCTTTTGGGGTACAGTTTTAGACGTAAAGCTTATTTGAAAGAGCTTTTGGGGTACAGTTTTAGAAGTAAAGGTTGTTTGAAAGAGCTTATGGGTACAGAGTTAGCATTTCTGGAGAACTGGATGTCTTTTTACGTTTTCATCAGGGAGCACCAAAAATATTTCATTCTGATAATATAATCTGGGATAATTTAATTCACATTTGTTGAGAAAAATATTTTTAAACAGATTAGTTAATATTTTAATAATTTTTTGTCAAATTTTTAGGTACAGTCGTGAACAAAGTTCGTTCCTATTAAGCTGGAAATAAATATTTATATAAAATGGAGATCATTTCATAAAAGCTCTATTTTGAATAAAAGAAAATAAAAACATAAACTTAATTGAACTGTGATTGGCTGAACCTGAGATGATCTCCATTTTATTTAAATATTTATTTCCAGCTTAATAGGAACGAACTTTTGTTCACGACTGTACATACATATTAATTTTAACTGCAATATGAATTTACATATAGACACAAACAATAATATGTAT
>SEYY01019557.1:122500-127500 GCA_009176605.1 Armadillidium nasatum
TATATATATATATATATATATATATATATATATATATATAATAGGAAGTAAGTCTTATTTGCTAACAATATTCTTATCTAGGTTTAAGTTTTCGTTTCCTACAGAAAAAAAAAAATTTAATTTTCTGTTTCAAGCTTAGTTATTATAAGTTACTCGAAATCTAATTATCTTAATTATTTAAAAGAAGAAAATATTATATAAAATCATAGATTTATCATTTAGATATTTAATAATGAAACTTTACCTACAAATGAATAGATCAATTTAGCAATACCTGAATGTTTCACATGATATTTTTCCAAAAAAATATAGTGAAAATAAGTGATTCAAAATCGTGTGTGGAGCGTCCATAGTTCGAATTCTAGAGGGGAAACTCTATTGAGAAGTTCCCACTACCAAAAAAAAAAATCAGTTAAATTAGAAAACTCATATAAACCACTTTTTTTAAATTTTTCTGTTTAACATATATATATATATATATATATATATATATATATATATATATATATATATATATATATATATATATATATATATATATATATATATATATATATATATATATATATATATATATATAATATATATATATATATATATATATATATATATATATATATATATATATATATATATATATATATATATATATATATATATATATATATATATATATATATATATATATATATATATATATATATATATATATATATATATATATATATATATATATATATATATATATATATATATATATATATATATATATATATATATATATATATATATATATATATATAATGATGTCATTAATCATCATCAAAAGAAAGATATTTTATTAACCTGAAAATTCTAATAAAAAAAATCCAATTCAGTAACAATATAAAAATTTTTAAAAAATATATTTCTTTTTGAGCTTTAAAGTTCTAGATGAAAAGAGTCTTTGAAATAAATAAATTAATTATTCTTATTACCAAAACTAATATAAAATACAGAATGTTATTTAAAATAATATGTCACAATGTAATAAATATAAAAACCGAAGTTTTTTTTAAAAGAATATATCACATGATAAAAATAAAAACCGAATTGTTTTTTTTTTTAAATAATATATCACAATGTAATAAATTTAAAAACCGAAGGTGTTTTTAAAAATAATATATCACAACATAATAAATATAAAAACCGGTGTTTTAAAAAAAAGTAATATATCACAACGTAATAAATATAAAAAGTGTTTTTTTTTTTTAAATAATATATCACAACATAATAAATATAAAAACCGAAGTGTTTTTTTTTTTATTATGATATAGTATTTTTAAATAACCTAAATTGCCTTAACCTAAACTAGCTTAACTTAACCAGGCCTAACCGTATCCAACTTAACTATTTACTAACTTAATGGGAAAAACACATACAAATTAGTTACCATTTGAACTTTACAATTCCTTTCTATCTTTCTATAAAAATTTTTAATAATAATTAAAAAAAAAAAAAGCAATTTTTTTTTTTTTTTTTTTTATTTATTATATATATATATATTATATATATATATATATATATATATATATATATATATATATATATATATATATATATATATATATATATATATATATATATATATATATATATATATATATCCTCTTTTCACCTAAAGAGATTTCATCGAATACAAAGAATTTTATTTACTATTTTCTCTTTGTAGCCCTAACTCAAAGAGAGAGAGAGAGAGAGAGAGAGAGAGAGAGAGAGAGAGAGAGAGAGAGAGAGAGAGAGAGAGAGAGAGAGAGAGAGAGAGAGAGAGAGAGAGAGAGAGTAGGGTTAGGCAAATAAGATTAAAGAAACAGCTTAGAGGCAGTAGATCATTCTCTAAAAGTGTGTTTATTATTGACGTAATTGATAAGGGTCGTGGGTAAACAGATGTTCCGTACGCGGTTGTCTGCCTATTTAGAAGAAGGTTATTTATTATCTTTTTAATGTGCTATGTAATCGTTAAAACTATTATTATAGATAATAATAATAAGAATAATAATAATAATAGTAATAATAATAATAATATAATAATAATAATTAATAATAATAATAATATTATTATTATTATTATTATTATTATTATTGTTATTATTATTATAGTAGTAGTAATAGCAATAGTAGTGTCTGTTGTTGAAGTAGATACATTAGCAATAGTGGCAGTTGATGATTTATTTCCATCATTTAAGAGTTAGGACTAACTTATATAAAGGAAAAAATATAATGGATAGAAACATGTCATTAATCATCAGCAGATCTTCACAACTTCTGGGGACAAAACTGTCCAAGGCATTGTGATTAAAATGGTGGGATGTCCTGTCAAGAATTCGCAGACTGATGTATAAGGGATATGCCCAAATGTTAATTTATATATCTACATATCTCTTTCATTCTTTCTCTCTCTCTCTCTCTCTCTCTCTCTCTCTCTATATATATATATATATATATATATATATATATTATATATATATATATATATATATATATATATATATATATATATATATATATATATATATATATATAATATATATATATATAGTATAGAATTTTGCTTAATAATAGATTACATCTCTGTGTAGTAGCAATTCCTGCAAAATTTATAGCAACAAATAAGTCAACTAAAAGACATTAGTAAATTCATACGTGCACATTCCCTAAGCATAATTTTTTCATTCATTTCTTTGTAAGTGAAAATGCATAATAAATTTACATTATGCGATCTAGAAATGAATACAATAGTGAGGAAATGAATCAAATAGGGTCCAGCGAAAATTTCATTCATTTTTTTTTTCCCTATATATAAATGGCGGTGTATAGAGTATACGTTAATATATCGAATAAAAATAGAGCGTGTGCGTGAAGAGAGGGATTGAAGAGGGTTTGTTTAGAGTTTGAAAAGGAAGAGAAGAAGAAGGAAGAGAAGGAAGGAAATGAGGATGTCAATCGGAAGAGAGGATGAGAGAAGATCGGAAAGTAGGAAGAGAGAAGATCGGAAGGGTAGATGGCTTAAGGAAAAAGGGGAAGACAGACCATTAATGAATGCCGAGAGATATTTCCTCGTAATAATGACAATAAAAAAAAAGGCTAAATTGCCTTAGGAATATGGGAAAAGATTACCTTAGCGTAATAATGAAATAAATTTCATCTTATTCATTGAAAATTTAATCCGAAATAATTTTTATGGCGTCTCTTAAAAATTCTTTTTAAAAAAAGATTTCTTTTTAATGCCTAATTTACTTTTTGTTTATTGCTGTATCGTCGTTCCAAAGTTCTTAATATCTTTATTTTCATTGTTTTATATACAAAAGATGCCAAAAAAAAAATTAAGTTCAAGTATTTGACCTTTAAATATATATATATATATATATATATATATATTATATATATATATATATATATATATATATATATATATATATATATATATATATATATATATATATATATATATATATATATATATATATATATATATATATATATATATATATATATATATATATATATATATATATATATATATATATATATATATATATATATATATATATATATATATATATATATATATATATATATATATATATATATATATAAGGTTAAGAAACCACATTTCTAATATTAACTACATAATTAGGTTGTAAAGCACTCTTCTTCCAAACAAGTTTTTCAGTAATTTGCTAAATATTCAACGCGAAGTAGGTAATATAAATATAAATATAAATATAAATATAAATATAAATATAAATATAAATATTAATAAAAAAAATTTGGCAGTAAGACTTTGTCTCAAATTAGCCACCCTTGAAGAAAAAAAAAAAAAAAAAAAAAAGAAAAAATAAAAACCTCTCCTACCAACTTTATGCAGCTATTCGCCATATTTTATTATACCTTCCGAGCTTGTGAGTGTATTTGTATATGTATGTGTATGTGTATATGTATATACAGTTTTTCTATTGGTTATCGAGCAATAAATATGTTTTATTCCCTCTTATCCAAAAATTTTTATTTATATATTTATTTTTTTTAAATAAATTTTGGGAATAAAATTTTTTTTTTTGCCGAGATAAAAATAAAACCAAAAAAGAAAAGAAAAAAAAAAGATAATAAAAAAAATCTTAAATCCTTCTCTAAAGAAGATTCTCGAGTTTTTGACTTGGATGGAATTTTAATGCAATTAATAATAATAATAATAATAATAATAATAATAATAATAATAATAATAATAATAATAATAATAATAATCATATACTATCAATATTACTATCACTGCTACAAAGACTTCTATTACTACTTCTACTATAACTAATATATATATATATATATATATATATATATATATATATATATATATATATATATATATATATATATATATATATATATATATATATATATATATATATATATATATATTAGTGATGAAAATATTAATCGTCACCGTTATCGTCATCGTCAAAATTGACATTTTTTTCTCAATCGTCATCGTCAATTTTTGGCCGATTTTTTCCCGATTAATTTTCATATATTGTCTTATAGATATCTCTGCTCTACCCTCTTTTATTGAAAATGAAAGTCTGTTTAGTAGTGGGGACAAACATACCCTCCATGACGAAATCGTATTTACCCAGAAACTGGAAAAAATAATGTTTCTGCATCACAATTTAAAACCTCTAAATTTAATGTACTTAAATTTGAATGTCTATCCATGTTCTCACATGTTAAAAATTTTAAATCAATGTTATGAATATACTATAGAACGTCCCACTAGCCGTGGGTCCCAGATATGCGCTTATTGATATCAAAGTACTATAATTATAAGTTAATAAAATTTGCCACAGGCAAACAAAGGTGTGTGAAAATTGTGCTGACATCACAACAAGTGTTGACCATTAGCATCAAGGTGTGCCTGCACAGTGTACACGCTTTTCCATGTTACGGGAGGTTGCCGACAATGTCCT
>SEYY01019557.1:132500-135000 GCA_009176605.1 Armadillidium nasatum
ATAACAACAGACATTGACAGACCGGTCAAATAAAAATTGGGAAATACCACCTTTCGTCATTCAATCAGTACATATCCCTAGAATGTTTCATTAGATCAATATATAAAATACATATATATATATATATATATATATATATATATATATATATATATATATATATATATATATATATATATATATATATATATATATATATATATATATTATATACACACAACTTTATAATTTTCTCTTTTTAATTCTGAAAGTTTTGAGGAATTTTAAAGCTATTAATTTCTAAAGAAATGAAATAATTATTTTATTTATTTATTTATTTATTTTCATTTTATATTTACTTATATTTATTTATTATAAAACCACAAATTATTTTTTAAAAAGAAAATATGCAAATGAAAATTTTAATTGAAGGAAAAAGTGAATTTGCTTCTATATAAAATAATTTTTTATAAAAATAATATATATATATATATATATATATATATATATATATATATATATATTATATATATATATATATATATATATATATATATATATATTATATATATATATATATATATATATATATATATATATATATATATATATATATATATATATATATATATATATATATATATAATATATATAAATATATATATATATATATATATATATATATATATATATATATATATATATATATATATATATATATATATATATATATATATATATATATATATATAATATATATATATATATATATATATATATATATATATATATATATATATATATATATATATATATATATATATATATATATATATGGGTTGGTAAAGACATCCTTCAGATATTTTGAAAAGGTGTGGATAAATTTGCAGGAAAATTACCCTGGTAAAACCTAGTAAATCTTTACAAGTAGTATATATATATATGTATGTATATATATATATATATATATATATATATATATATATATATATATATATATATATATATATATATATATATGTGTGTGTGTGTGTGTTCGCATGCGTGTGTATGTGTGTGTGCGTTTGTATATGTGTGTGTGCACAAAAGTCGAGTCAGATGTAAATGGATATCTTTGAACTGACCAACATGTTTCCTAGAATAAAAGTTAAATCTGTTATTTTTATTGACAATGAAAGAGGTTTCGGTATGATGGACGATGCACTTTAAAAACTTTTTAAAAAAAATAAATAAAAAATTAAATTAAATATATTCAGAAAAGAAAGGCTTCAAAAATTTGTTCGTGTCTATAGTAGTAAATGAGAGAAAAGAAAACAATATCATATTTCATCTTATATATAAATTTATTTAACCAGAGAATATCGTCTTATATATATATATATATATATATATATATATATATATATATATATATATATATATATATATATATATATTATATATATATATATATATATATATATATATATATATATATATATATATATATATATATATATATATATATATTATATATATATATATATATATTATATATATATATATATATATATATATATATATATATATATTATATATATATATATATATATATATATAATAAATAAAAAAAAAAATATAAAATAAAAAAAAAAAAATCCTGTATAAAAAAAAAAAAATAAGTCCTACACAAAGATTAATTTATCAAATAGTTTGGTAAATAATTTACTAGGTAAACTGTCCTAAACTAAATTTAATTTTAAAAAAAAATATAATTTACACACTAATTTCCACATTAATTCCCTTTGAACATTTCCTAGTGAAATACATATTTAAATTTTGAATTATTTCTAGATGATTTTCCCCTAGAAGGACTAAAGCAGGGTTTTCCAAACTGGAGTCCACAAGGACCCCTCAGGGAACCACAGAAGCTTTGATTGGAATAATTATAAGCTTTTATATACCTACAAAAAATATTTAATTTAGGAATATTTCATAAGTATGGGAATTCACATAGCTAAAGTTTGGACTCAGGGGGGGGGGGGTTCACAAGAAAAAGATTGGGAATCCCTGGACTAATGCTTGCTGTTTTTTTTTTTTTCTTTTTTTTAGAAATGACAATAGTTTATGATTTTAATTTACTAGGGTAATTAATTATTGAAGTTAGCAAGCAATCTTGGTCTGAAGGAATTTGGAATTTTTAACAGACACATAACCAAAAAAATTTTATGTATTTTATTAAACTTCAAAATACATAAAATAATATTTGCTATCTTTTCTTTAAGTTTAGAGTCCAAGGTTAGAAAAATTAACTTCATCATTTTTAAATCCGTGGTCTGAAAATTGTGGACCAAAATGACTGTAAGATCTTCTGCTTATTATGTTGAAGAAAGATGTAAAAAATTCTTGAAAACTATTAATATTTTAGAATTTGTTTAACAGAATGACAATTATTAAATTTAAAATAAATCATATATATTTCAAAGCATTTTTCATAAATATAATAATTTTATTTTATTTTCTACAGGAATTTTAGAATAAT
>SEYY01019557.1:140000-142500 GCA_009176605.1 Armadillidium nasatum
ATTATATATATATATATATATATATATATATATATATATATATATATATATGTATATAATATAATATAAAATAATAAAAAATAAAATCTAAATTTGCAACAGTATAAATTCTGTTTTCCTTGCCAGTATTTTCTGTCTCTAATGATGATCATCAAATCCTCATTATTTACTTCTTCACAAATTCAAGTTTTTTTTTTTTTATTTCTCTTATTTGGTTTTCCAATTCTAATTTCTATCACTTTATTCTATTTTTATCATATATCTTCTCTTTAGGAAATAGGAATGTGAGATTTCCTGACTTTATCAGTATAATAGTATACATGTAAGAGTGAAAATAAAGTGTAAGTCGGTTCAGAGAGAGCTGGACGGAGAAAGGAAGAGATTGTGGGGACAGATATGTAGCAGTACTTCTAAAAGAAAGAGATATACGTCTACAGAGTTTAAAAGTGCAATTTTCATTGCAATAGCGATTATAATAAGGATTCGCTGCAACAGTTCGTCTTGTAGAAAAAAATTGGATAGAGAAACAATGAGAATATGATAGTTATAAAGGCAAAAAAAAAAAAACCTAGATTCCACCTTTTCAAGGAAGCTATCTGGACGAACGGAACACTCAGATACGTGTAAAGCATACTCCATATGCACATATATATATATATATATATATATATATATATATATATATATATATATATATATATATATATTATATATATATATATATATATAATATATTATATATATATACTCAAAGACACCATACGCATGACAGTAGAGGTTTCTCAATTCTTTCCCATGAGAGGACAAAATATCATGAGAACAATGAAGATGGCAATGTTTAAACCATTTATCCTGAAATAAATTGGGCTAAATAATTATAGTTGCATTTGCCTCCGCCTCGCTTTAATAAAGTTAAAAGAAAGAATGAATAATTTGCATTTTAGAACAACTGTTCCAAATATGTTCCAAGCTTTAATACGAGTATGTATATTTGTGCAAACAAAAACAGCAAATATGCATATTTAACAAACATATGTCCGAATTTTCTATTTTATATATATACATATTTACATGAAAATTTAAAATAAAATTAAGTACAGTAATTAATGATCAAATAAAACTTTCAAATTCATTTATTTTAAACGGAATTAATTGAAAAATGAGTTTATTCAATTAATTTTTACAAACGATTTAAAATTTATTTTACAATTAATTTATACTTTGAATTTTTAATAGGAATTAAGAAGATAAAAACAAGAGACATATTAATAATTTATTTTTTTTCCATAAATATTTAATCTAACTGAATAAAAAATACAATAATAGTAATAATGAAAGAAGAAAAGGAAAAAAAGAAAAAGAAATAAATTAAAAAATAAAAATAAAAAATAAAAAGTATATTCATTATTTAGTAATAATGAAAGAAGAAAAAGAAAAAAAGAAAAAGAAAAAAGAAAAAGAAATAAAGAAAAAAAGAAAAGAAAGAGAAAAAAAAAAGATTAAGAAGATTCAGAGGATTCAGAAGAAGATGATGACTCAGAAGTTTCAGAAAAAGATGAAGAAGAAAGAAAAGAAAAAAGTGGAAAAAAAGAAGAAAAAGAAGAAGAACAGCAACAACAACAAGAAACATAAATTATGATATGAATATTAAAAGAATGAGATAATATCTGGAACAGAAAACGAAAGGTCAAGAGAGGATTGAGGAGCTCAATACAGGACATAATAATAGCAAAGGAATTAGCCAATGAGTTTTCGCGGAATTTTCACGATATCAGTATTTACATCTTCAAATTTTTAAGAACAAAAATAATATTTATATTTCTGCTTTTTAAAATTCAATTTTCTAAGACAAACTAATAATAATAATAATAATAATAATAATAATTATAATTATTTTTTTTTTTTTATTTATTTTATTTATAATTAATTAAATTTTAAAAATAATTTTTTAAAAAAATTTAAAATAATAATAATATAAAATAATAATTATTTACAATATACATAATATATATATAATAAATAATATAATAATAATAATAATAATAATAATAATAATAATAATAATAATATAATAATAATAATAATAATAATAATATAAAAATATATTATTATTATAATATATTATTCTTTATATTAACTTAAAAAAATATATATATATATATATATATATATATATATATATATATATATATATTATATATATATATAATTATATATATATATATATTATATTATATAAAATTACTATTTTAAAACAATAATAATAATAAAAATAAAATAAGTTACAAAATTATTATAAAAATAAATTATTATTATTGTTAACATAATTATAATTATTATGATTATTATTATTATTATTATTATTATTATTATTATTATTATTATTATTTTAAAAGTTTTCTTTAAAAAATGTCGGTGCTTAAATCTAAAAAATTTCAAGAAGAAAAATATTTATATTTTCGCATTTTAAAATTAATTTCTAAGAAGAAGAAGAAGAAAA
>SEYY01019558.1:0-11652 GCA_009176605.1 Armadillidium nasatum
ATATATATATATATATATATATATATATATATATAATGTAGGAAGTGTCAATATCTCGACCTTCCCTTTAAATAAAAATAACGTGTAAACCAGACTCAATAGCTTGGCGAATAAAAGACTTAGTAGATTTTCTTAATATTTACTATATACAACACAAAAAAAAACAATTACATCTAAAAAAAAAATAAGTGGTAGCATGGACATTTATAATAAGGCTTTCTTCGGAGTTACGTAAGGGTTTATATTTTATCTATAGCATGTGAGGCACATACCATGAAACACTTAAAAGAAGAGCATATTAACATGCTCTCTATATAATCATGGGCATATTAACATGCATTTTTAACAGACAGAATATTTCCATTCAATCTATTGTAACCCATTACCAGGCAAAGAACGAGCCAATTTACAAGCAAGTTCTAAAACAAATGTTATTACAACAATCGTTTAATCTATCGAAAGACTATCGCAGTCATTCGGCTCGACCTATTACAGGCAGAGGGGGAACTAGCTTATTCCAAGCAAGTTTTTAGTTTAAACTTTGCTATTACCAGCAACTGTTCTTTCCACGACGTCTGAATTCAAGGTGGGATATACCTCACTCGTCTTCTGTTGTTTAACTTTCATCTCAGATGACGCGAAAACATATTTCTTCTTCACAGACTTCTCAAATAAAATAATATACAGAGTAAACTTATTAGATTAAATACAATTCTTTATAATAGGGCTAACTAATTTATTTCTCAGCAATTTACGTTAACAAATAATGTATTCTAAATGAAATATTAAAAAGAATAGGCTTAATAATGACTTTTACTGTATTTTAATAAATTCTTTATATAAAAACACAACTTCTTAAGAGTTTTGCAATAAAAGAAAATGATATGATGAATATAATTAAAGATAACAAATTAACATTCAAAGACAAAAATCTCGTTTTAGAAGTTTTACAATTTTAATATGTTGACAGAACTGAAACGGCTTAAAGCGGTTTTCATTAATTTATTACAAAGCAATGTGATTAATTATAATAAGATGTTATATATAAATAGAAACCTTTTATAACCTAATTTATAATAAAAAAAACAAATATTAATTAAATAAATAATATATATAAAATAAATATACTAAACACGCAATGAAGCCTTATTGAACAATTTGCGGCAAAAACTCTTCTTTACAAATTTTTAAGACACCCTCTTCGAAAATGTGCTAAATAACTGTATTACAATTAATAATGAATTACATTTACTTTACTTGATTCTTTTAAAGTTATAAAAATATTCCATAGCTTTTTAGTTAATTTACAATTATTTCTTTTAAATTATGGGGAACTAAACTAAACATGAATTTTAAAGTTTTCTAAATGGTCGATAAGATACTAACGTCCTTCCTAAAATAATTAAATATTATATTATACTTTTTATACACTTAAATGATGCATTATATATATATACTTATATACATCAGTATATATTATAAAGAAAATATATTTAACTAATAAAAATTAATATACAAAGATTGTCCGAAATTGAACCATTTCTGAGAATAAAACTCTTACGAATAGCGAGAATGGCGTCTTGTTTAAAATGTCGTTTCAAACGTTTTTTTACAGATAATATATAATTATTACCTTTTACACACTCCCAACGCAGATTTTATATTCTCAAAAAAAAAATGTTTCCATTTTAAACCTATCCTAAAAATAAAATTAATGCTAAAACTCTCTTCTCTCTCTCTCTCTCTCTCTCTCTCTCTCTCTCTCTCTCTCTCTCTCTCTCTCTCTCTCTCTCTATCTGAGAGATCGTCAATAAACTTAATGATTATCTTATATCTTAACTCAACTCTAACATATACATACTTAACTCTAATCTATACAAATATCGTATTTTCCCTTTTTCTTTCAAATATTCCTCTTTAACCAATGCGCGAAATTCAATCTTCTTCAAATGTTATCTAATTTTTCCCGTGTTAGGAATGGAGTTAATACACCATATATAATATACCATAAAACTTTAATGAAAAACATATAATATAATCCTTTACCTTCTCTCAGGACAATTTACCTTAGCAATTTCCTGGAGTTTCAACAAAAAATCATTAAATCATTTTATCTCATTTGCATTTCATCTTGCAATTTTCGATGTTATTTATTTTCTTTGTCTTTGTCTCTGAATAGTGTCGAGCTTGCGCAAACTCTACGACTAGTCACGTGACGGCTCTGCATGAAGATTCCCTTAGAATTTCTTCATTTGAAATTTAATTCAGCAGAGAAAGCGAATAAAAAAAACATTTCTATTCTCCGTGAGACTCAACCAAAAATATCAACAGCTGTGAATCAACAAATTCAATACTCAAATTTTCAACTTTAATACCCAAGATTCAATAACTAATTTTTTTCAACATCAACTTATAACAATAATACATTATAAATGAACCCAAATATATATATAAATAACCTCATATAAAATATAAATGAATCCATATATCTCCCAATTCCTTAACACCATTTAATATATCTTATTCTCAATTAACATTTCCAAATTTACGGGCCAACTGACTCCGGTTCTTAAAGTCTGCAACATTTTCCTAAAAAAGACATCTGGAAATATGACCTTTTCTTCATTGTTTACTTCCTTTGGAGTGCCAAAAATTTCGTCAAATCTATTATTCATGATATTTATTATAATATAATTATTAATTTATATATCTGAGGAGAAAATAGAGTTAATACACTATAAAAATAATAAAGATGACAATTAATGAAAATATAACATAACCTATCCTACCACCAAGAGCGTTATTCATATCTTGGCTGGTCTCAACGTAAGATTCAAAACAACATAATATACGACCCCTGAGTTGAATTCTCGTATTGCAATACAGAACCAAGTCATGAAAACGGCTTCACAATACTGTACTCTTAAGTAACATGTATCTAGAATTAAATCAAGTGAAGAATAGCGAGCATCGGCGCAACCAATAACTCTCCGTAAGGTCCATCCAAAAGGCGACTCAACAAGGTCCCTATAATAAAATCATCATAAATTCATAAATTCCCACGTTGCAACGATTTCAGAAAAACCACATATAGCAATAACAACCAATATGTATGAAAATATATTATAAAATAACCTTCAAAATAAATATATATAATGAACTAATAACCTCCTTTTTTTTTCCCTCAATATATAACGATATAAACTTGTTTCCGGAAAACAATTTATATCTAATTAAGCACTACCATATTCAGAAAATTTCCACATTAACAAACAGTCTATCTTTGACTTCTATAATCATTTATCATTTACCACTGATTACTCTATATCAGTCTCTCATTTAGTGCTTAATTATAAAGGAAAACCAGATTTCATTTTCATTTTAACATTTTTATTTTCTTTTTTTTTTTTTTCAATTTCCAATAGTTACCCTTCTTTCACTCTCCGTTCTCTAATATCTTTTCTTTAGAAAGAAATCACCCTAAGCACACATATATACAAATATAAGCCTTAACTTAAATAGCAATCTAATAAAAGACATTGTCAAAAAAAATCTTCTTTACATTTCTTTTGTTTACTTCACAAATATTATTTTGACATCACCTTTGATTTCTTGAAAAATTTAACCTTATTGGTTATTCCAAAATTTTCTTGAAACCTGAACCTTATAATTGTTTTCTGATTTCTATTATGCCACAACTTTCTCCATATAGTTTTCCATTTCTTTCCCTTTCCACTTTATTAAAAAAATAATCCAGAATGTATTATAAAATAAGTAACCAAGTCATTTCGTAATATTTTTATTATTATTATCACTATTACACTATTTCGTTATTAACAGTGAACAAGGGAAATGTGTGAACCCTAATAAAAAGAATTACATCTAAATGCTTAAAATCGCTTATTGCTGTATATGTGCATAAAAGTCCCTTTACGTTTAAAATAATTGAACTCCACTCTCCTTTCTTTCTCTTTCATTTATTTACTTCCGTGTTCTCTCTTACTATTTATTATTATTAGAGAGAAAAAAAAATCCTTAACTTTATATATTTGCTTTAAACGAAAAGAACACTTTTTAACCTTTCTTACTTCACACCTATTTTTAACTTTATTCTATTATTATTATTATTACTATTATAAACATATAGTATATCTTATTCTTGTCTTCCCTTTTTATTTTCTTTTCTTTTTTTTTTTTTTTTATCTTTTTTTTTATATTTATTATTTTTATTTTTTAATATTACTAATAATTCACAATTAAAAAAATTGCCTTGCTAATGCTAAGTCTGGTTATAACATATATTAAAAAATTTGATGTCCCAACGAATAAATCCTAACGAATTGATGTTTTAAAGTCCCAACCGCTTGTACCAATGTAGGAAGTGTCATATATCTCGACCTTCCCTTTAAATAAAAATAACGTGTAAACCAGACTCAATAGCTTGGCGAATAAAAGACTTAGTAGATTTTTTTATATTTAAAAAACAAAAAAAAAATTAATCTAAAAAAAATAAGTGGTAGCATGGACAATTAATCAATAAGGCTTTCTTCGGAGTTACGTGGGGGTTTTATAATTCGTTATCTACAGCATGTGAGGCACATTCCATGCAACACCTTAAAAGAAGAGCATATTAACATGCTCTCTATATAATCATGGGCATATTAACATGCACATTTTTAGGGGCTGAAAGAATATTTCCATTCAATCCTTCTCGACCAATTCTAGTTATACTACTACAGCAAAACAGCTTAAATATTAACATCTAAGTACCAGTCAATTCTCTCTTACTGAAAAACTACTACAGTCATTCATACCAACCCATTGCCAAGCAAGTTAATTTCAACTGCTCCTCCAGCAGCTTCCAACCTCGTTTTGATTTCAAACTGTAATATTCCCCTTTCGTCTTTGGCTAATCATTTTTCATCCAGAATGATGTAGAAATGTGTTCTCTTCTTCCATGGTCTTCTCAAAAATATTTTACAAACAATTCTTATTAAATTAAATATTTTCTCTTTAAAAAGGGACTAACTAAATTATTTACCTAGCTAATTATATTAATAACAAATATATTATAAATAAAATATGAAATATAGGTCTAATAATAACTTTTATAGTTATTCAATAATTTCTTTACATAAAAACACATCTTCCCTGTAAGTTTCACCATTGTAATTGATATGATTAAAAAGATATTTAAAGATTAAGACATTTTAATATTTCTTCTAAAAACACGGCATTCGTAAAAATATTGCGATTTCAGCAATCTACACACGCTGTGTCAAATTTGAACGAGGCTACTTTCACTGTTTTATTAACTCTTAATTATATTAAAATATGATATGTAATATAATTAAATATAATATAATATATTAATATAAATATATATAAACATATATAAAGGCTTATATAAAATAAATTACGGGATTAAAGCCATTCATTAATAGTGAGATTCGTGTTACCGAAAACATTTCAATCATCGCGTAAAAACAAATCCGCTCCAAACCGGTTTTCAGAAATTTATTATAAGAAAATACAAACATTAAATATAAAACTTTATATAAAAATAGAAACTTTTTATAACCTATTTTATAATAATAAAAAGAAAAACATAATAAGATATATAATATATATAATAATACAGTGAAAACAGCTTCTGTACAATTTGTAGAAAATCTTGTCTTAATTTTTAAAACGCCCCTTTAAAATTTAAGCTAAATAAATATTATATAACTACAAAAGAATTATTATTTCTTCCCTTAATACTTTTAAAAATATAAAAATAATCCTTTACTTTCTTATTAATTTATAGTTATTTTTGTTAAATTATGGGATACTAAACTAAAAGTTATATTCTAAAGTTTTAATCAGACGTCTTAACTTCTAGGGTTCGTAATAAAATAACTAGACATTATAATATAGTGTTTAAGTTCTTAAATGATGCATTATATATATATATATATATATATATATATATATATATATATATATATATATATATATATATATATATATATATATATATATATATATATATATATATATATATATATATAATAATAATATAATATATCGTTCAAAGACCGTCAGAAACAAGACCATTTCTCTCAAATATTCCTCCGAATAATGAAACGACGTCTTTGTTTAAAATGTGGCTTTTCAAACATTTTTTTACAGATAATATAGAATTATTTAAACCTTTTATTATATATATATATATATATATATATATATATATATATATATATATATATATATATATATATATATATATATATATATATATATATATATATATTAAATATATAATTTTGAAAAATAATTTCCTTTTATTATAATATCGTTGAGAAACAAATTTCATATATGAAAAATAAGACACTATTTATTCGTAAATTTATAAAAATGATGTTATAATATTTCTATTTTTCACTATTTTTGTTGTCTGGTTGATTTGTGTATGGTTTTAGTAATAACATTATAAAACTAAGTCAAGAAAGCAAGAAATAAATATTACAAAATACCAAATCGTAAGTTCACACCAACAAACATATTACCTATACCAAATATTCATCCTCACGAAATAAGAAATAGTTTACCCCCTGAAATACATAATGTAAAATCCAACTCAATAATATTAAAACAAATACTAAAACCACACACAAATCAACCAGACAACGACACAGGTATTTTCAAAATTCCATGCAACAATTGCAATAGTATTTACATCGGCGAAACCAACGACCTAAAAAGAAGGATTTATCAACACTCATTAGATATAAAAAATGACGATATACATTCTTCCCTTACCAATCACCGAAGAACTCAAAACTATATACCCAATTTAAAAGACACACAGTTAATCAAAACAATACACAATACATTAACGGAATCATTTATCATAAAAATACCGAAACATGAACCTAATCAAAGGAGAACCTACAATAGACAACACCACAAATATATTCTTAAATAATTCCATAGGCTTAAAAGAAACTTTAAAAATCTACCAAAGTTGCCATCTAATCATCTAGATGTTGCCAGACGATCGTAACTTCCTGCACTGCTGAAGAGAATTATTTGTTCTGAAGAAGTGACTTAATAAAGCACGAAAGCTCAAAGCTAACACAAAGTATAAATAACTAAAATATATAACATCTCACGTTTATAAATTTATAATATAATATATATATAATATAATATAATATATATATATATATATATATATATATATATATATATATATATATATATATATATATATATATATATATATATATATATATATATTGATGAAAGGATGTTTTTTGAAAACTTCAAATATGTTACAAAGAGTATTGAGACTACAGCCGCAAACATATAACTTTATTTACAAAATTAACATCGACGTTTCGACCTCTCTGAGATCATCATCAGGACTGGAAGAAAACGGGAAAAACAAAAAGAAATAAAAATAAAAATAATAACGATAATCTATGATAGTAATAATAATAATTATACTTAATAACAGAAAGATAAATAATAATAGGCGATAGTAATAAATAATGATAATTATGAATAATTAATAGTAATGATAGAGTAATGATGATGATAATAATAATTATACCAATAATAATATTACTGATGTCAATAATAATTATATGACTAATAATTATCAATCGTGATAATAATAATAATGGTAATAATAATAATAATAAAAATAACTATTAAAATAATAATAACCATTAAAATGATAATAATAATAGTAACAATAATAAGAGAAATTATACTTAACAGGTAGTGTTTAGAGAATTTACTTGTTACTGGTATGGTATTCCAGATTGTACTGGAGAGGAAAGAATTTTTGCGGTTAGAGATTACGTTGTTTATTAATATAAAGCAGAGTTGGTTGGTTGTGTTTTTATATATAACGCAATATATTAGAGTAATGAAAGTTATACTATTAGTAGGGGGTGTGAGGAGGAGTCCGAGTTTAAAGAAGGTTGCAATTGTTTTATATAGAGTGATTCTAGAATAAGGATGTCCTATTTGTTAGCCCTTGAAAGTATATGAAAGTTTTTAAAAAGTATAGGGTTAAGGCATTTTTGAGAATGTGAGCGGATGGCAGAGGTAGATTTAGAGGAGAGGGTGGTGAAGGTTCTAGGGCTGACTCCCATATGTTCACACGCACGAGTCCTTAGTCGTCGTATAGTGAAACCTATATAGGAGTCTTGTGTACCACAAGAAACAAATATAATTATAGACGACAGCAGACTGTAGCAGGTAGGGGAGAGAGTCTTTAATTTTGAAGATGGAACCTATGGTGAAAGGGTTAATAAAAGAGTAGCTAATGGGTAGAAGCGATTAGTAAGTTGGGTGATGTCATCAGCAAGTTGGGAGCTAGCCGTGCCAATATATGGAAATTTGAAGAATATCTGTTTTTTTAGGAGCGAGTAAAATCGGAGGGGTGGTAATACAGGGAATTTAAGTAGATGTGAATCTGCTTGGAAATAATGTCAGAAGGGAAGCCATTATTTTTAAAAAATTCAGAGATGGTGTTTAATTCAAGGTGAAGGAGATTAAAATTAGAGCAGTGAGTGTAGGCTCTGTGAATTAGAGTAGAGATACTATTAATTTTATATTTTAAATAAGAGAAACTATAAAAGTTGGTGCCTAAAGGAGTATGAGTTTGTTTGCGATGAACGGATGTTGTGTAACAGTTATTGTGTCTCGTAATTTCAATGTCAAGAAAGGACAGTTTATTGGTTTCTGTTTCTATAGTGAAAGTGATATTGGGATGGAGAGTATTAAGAAATTCAAAAAATTTAAGAGCTTCAGTTTCATTATGGAATATGGCAAAAGTGTCATCCATATACCTTCTATAGAAGATAGGATGAGTGGGTGATAGATGAAATAGCTTTTCAAGGTGATTGAGGAAGAGGTTAGCAAAGGTTGGTCCCAGTGGAGACCCCATTGCAACACCGTCTATGTGTTGGTAGATAGAATTGTTAAAGAGAAAAAAGGATTCAGAGGATGATAGAGTCAACAAGTCCTTGAATGTCTGCCTGTTGTTTTTCTTGTAGTTCTCGTAGTTGATAGATTTTCTTGGTGCTCTGCTACCAAGTCCTCTACATTGTTTTTTATCTAACTCTAGACCCATGATTTGTTCAAAATATGGAAAGAAATTTCGAATTATTTTTAGCACAAATTTAGCGAAGCTCTGCTCACTATGTATATCTATCTCCACTTGACTGGGGTTCTAAAATCTGTCCTTTTTAAAACAAGACAAAAAATTTTTTTTAGAGCGTTTCTAGCCAGTTCGAATTGCAATTTTTGGTCGAATTACAAGGCAAAAAATGACGAAAATTTAAGTTCGAAATAACGGTCGTTCGACTATAATAATAATGTTCCACTATATATATATATATATATATATATATATATATATATATATATATATATATATATATATATATATATATATATATATATATATATATTATATATATATATATATATATATATAAAATGTCAGCTATAGGGCTCGAACCAACGACCTTTAAGATGGTAAGTCTTACGCTTTACCACTAAGCCATTGCTGTTCAAAAGGAAATATCGATGAGAGGGCTCATGAACAACTTGTCATGCTGTCTTTGAGAGTTTTATAGCAGACTTTATACTTTGAATATATATATATATATATATATATATATATATATATATATATATATATATATATATATATATATATATATATATATATATATATATATATATATATATATATATATATATATATATATATGAAGGATAGAGACTGGCATTATAAAAGAATTCTAAAATTTTTAGATCAAGTTGTTTGGTTTGATGACAGAAAAAGTAAGGCTTTATAATGTCGTTATCAATGTGACAGGTTTGGTGATTTAAAAATGTTTTGTTACAGCCGAATGGCCTCCATGATTTGTCCTAACTGCCATTTATCGTTAAGTGCTACCAACATATATGACGTTACCGTCACCATAGGGATATTTATATGAGAGAAGAAAATCCTAGGGAATAATTAGGGGTGAAAAGTGACTTCATTTAGGGTTAATAGGGTTGTGAGATATTCAGTTAATTTTTTTCACTTTAAAGTGATAATTATAGTAGAAAGGCACACCTTAATAATAAAGAATTAAAGTGCTACTGTTGTTACATTTGTAAAGGAAAGACATATGGCTAAGAGAGTTTTTATAGAGATTGTTGAAAGTGAATTCATCTATAATAGGAAGGATTTTTTGTAATAAGCATACCTAAGAAAGGTAAATTGTTCTCTGATTCTTTATTAAGCTTGAAATTTGGGAGTAGTTTATTTAAAAAGTTAAAAATTGGAGACATTGTTTGTTAGTGAAAAACAGAAAGGTGTCATTCATATGCCTTTTATATGAAATGGGTTTACAGCCGAATATATTCAGAATTGTCTGAATGAGTGTTGGCCATGATGGTATTGCTAGAGAATTAAACTTTCTTTTTAGTTGAAAAGGTAGGTGTCAAGTTGCCAGAGTTTTGTAAAGTGTATTGTTAATTTGACAAAATTAAATTTGTGAGTGATGTTAAGTTGCTATTATCGATCTGACGGGGATGTTGAGTTTTGTATTTAATACCCTGAGAGGATCCTCCATAATAACAGTGTGTATATGATGTGCCGAACTTATTGCTATAGAATTTACGAAGGGTACGATTAATTTTATCCTCTAAGGTCAAGGATTGTTTGAGAGATCTTTATAGTAGAAGACTTGAAATTATAAAATTTCACTCCACGGTTTAAATGGTTTTATTACGTATATTGTCTGTGGTTGAAGTGGATATTAACTGACCTGTTGCCCTGTATCCGTGTGCAGTTAGTCATCATGGCGGGTGTTTACGAGCTTTCTCAATGCGATATCCTTATGTACTCTCGTGGTGCAGAGGTAAAACTGTTACCAGCTTAGAGGTCAGGATTCTCATCCCCATTTAGCAGACTTGAAATTATTAAATTTCACTCCATAGTTTATGTGATTTTATTACTTACGTATATTTTGTGTTGTTGAAGTAACTGACCTGTTGCCCTCTATCAGAATGCAGTCGATTTATTCATCATGCTAGATTTTCATGAGCTTTCTCAATACGGTATCCTTTTGTACTGTCGTGGCGCAGAGGTAGCAATGTCTTTCCATCTTAGAGGTGAGGGTTCGAATCCCATTAATATATATATATATATATATATATATATATATATATATATATATATATATATATATATATATATATATATATATATATATATATATATATATATATATTTTTCTCACCATCCATCCTGTTAGGATCACTCCTGTCAGGGGACGAGTCTCTGAAAGGCTCTTCAGGTTTCTCGATCCTCGTACAATCGCTGCTCCTCCACCTCCGCAAGCTCTCGGCCCCTCCTCCGACACCGCGTCCCTCCATCTATTTCTAGGTCTCCCGACCGGTCTACTCCTCAGCGGTACATGGTCATAGAATCTTCTCGGAAGCCTCTCCTCATCCATTCTTTTCATGTGCCCGTACCATCGCAGTTGATTTCTCTCCACCACCGTCAGCGCTGGCAGTACTCCCAGCTCTCTCCTTATACTCTCACTCCTAACTAGGGTTGGCCGACGCACCGGGTGCGGTGCGGTGCGC
>SEYY01019559.1:0-5000 GCA_009176605.1 Armadillidium nasatum
CCTCCATTGAGGGAGGCTCGTGCGTTTCGTTTTTCTATACAGTCTCATCCTTTCTCTGTGCAACTCTCTGACACAGACCTAACAACTATGCTCAATCTTACATGACTCTAATGGTAAAGTCTGGAACACACTCCCTTTATCTGATTTTCCAGCTTTCTTTGCCCTGCACACTTTCAAACGCTGTGTATCTGACATGCAATCCTTTCCCTATTATGATTCTGTATTTTCTGAATTGATAGTCCTCTGATCTTTTCCAACAGAGGGGATATAAAACAAAATATGGTGGATCCTATATAGGCTCTAATCTTTAACTACTAAAAGTGATATATATATATATATATATATATATATATATATATATATATATATATATATATATATATATATATATATATATATATATATATATATATATATATATATATATATATATATATATATATATATATATTTATATATGCTAACTCTCACAGACTATTTTCATATAGAAAATTTATGTCTGCTATTGGACTTGAACCAGAAACCATTAAGATGCTAAGTCTTGCGCCTTGACCACTTGGATATAGTGGTTCAAAAGAAAATTGCATTGGAACTGCTCATGAATCTACAGCGATGACGTCAGTCCCAAAGGACTTACCAGACTGTAACTCAAGCAAAGGGCAACGTGGTCAAAGGTCGAATTCCTCACTCGCAGACAGTTAGATCTTTGACCTCGTTGCACCTTTGCTTGAGTTGTGGTCGAGGGACTCCTTTGGGACTAACGTCATGACTGTAGATCATGAGCAGTTCCAATGCGATTTCCAATAGCAGACATTAATTTCTATATATATATATATATATATATATATATATATATATATATATATATATATATATATATATATATATATATATATATATATATATATATATATATATATATATATATATATATATATATAATATATATATATATATATAGTGATGGCATCCATCCGCATTGCATCCGAAAATTAACATCCGATCCGCACTCCACGAAAATTCAACATCCGCATCCGCATCCGCATCCGCAAAATTCAACATCCGCATCCGCATCCGCACTTTCGGAAATTCAACATCCGCATCTCCGCACTTTCAAAAATTTAACATCCGCACCGCACTTCTCAAAATTCGACATCCGCATCCGCATCCGCATCCGCAAATTAGAAATTATGACATCCATCCATCATAATATATATATATATATATATATATATATAATATATATATATATATATATATATATATATATATATATATATATATATATAATATATATATATATATATATATATATATATATATATATATATGCGAATTGTAGATCAAAGAGTGAGGGTGAAGAGAGAACTATCGGGTTGGTTTAGCATAGGAGTGGATTGAAACAGGGTTTGTAATATCTCCATGTTATTTAATCTATTGATGAATGGTTTACTTAGAAAAATGGAGGGAGAAGGGAAGAGTATTGCGTGAGAAATATGGAGGGTGAATGTGAAGTGAATGTTTTCCTTTTGCAGATGATGCGGCATGTGTTTGGTGGCAGAATCTGGAGAAAAGATGAAAATACTTGTCAGAAGTTTGAAGGAAAATGTGCAAACACGAGATGAAATTCAATCCAGCGAAGAATAAAGTTATGAGGATTGGAGGTGGGGGATGAGGAAATGTGGAGGGAGGAATTGGTTTGTAGAAGTGTGAGAATGGAAACTGAGGAGGTGAATGAATTCAAATATCTAGTAATGTTGGGTGGAAGGTAAGGGTGGGACGGATAAAGGAAAAAAGAACAGAGTGGTAAGAAGGAATGAAAGTATTGGGGGCCTAAGAAAAGTATGGAAGAAAGGAAAAATTTCGAAAGAAATAAGATAAGAATGTTTGAATGTATGTGTTTCACCTTCTGTATTGTATGTGTGTGAAACATGACGATAAGTGCTCGGTCGAGAAAAAGTTTCAATGTCTTTGAGATGAAAGATTTGAGAGCGATATATAAATTGAGAAGGATTGATAGGATTAGAAATGAAAGAATAAGGGAGATGTGTAAATGGAAGAAGGGTGTAATTGATAGAGAGGAGGAGGATGTGCTAAAATGGTTTGGACATATGTAAAGAATGAAAGAGACAGAATGGTTGGCAAGGTACGTAGATCCGATGTAGATAGGGGAAGGGTAGGGGGGGGGAAGGCCGAAGTGGAGATGGATGGATGGAGTGAGAGTGATTTTGATGAAGGAATTTGAGTTTAGACGAGGGTAGAAGATTTGTGGAGGGAGGTGGTGAAAGCGTTGAAAGGTAAGAATAGTTATGTTTGTAAGGGAATTGTGGGGGCACCACCTCACGAAAGTGGGAAAGGTGATACTGAAATATATATATATATATATATATATATATATATATATATATATATATATATATATATATATATATATATATATATATATATTATATAATATATATATATATATATATATATATATATATATATATATATATATATATATATATATATATATATATATATATAATTAACATCCGCATCCGCATCCTCATCAAAATTAACATCCGCATCCGCATCGCATCCTCATCAAAATTAACATCCGCATTCCATCCGCATCCGACTTTTTGAAAATTCAAAATCCGCATCCGCATCCGCATCCGCACTTTCGAAAATTCAACATCCGCATCCGCATCCGCATTTTTGAAAATTCAATCCGCAAATCCGCATCTCAAATTGAAAATATGACATCCGATCCATCACTAATATAATATATATATATATATATATATATATATATATATATATATATATATATATATATATATATATATATATATATATATATATATATATATATATATATATATATATATATATATATATATATATATATATATATATATATATATATAGAGCTACTTAATACTCCTCGCCTTTATCCATTTATCTATTAAAATATTAGTTTCATGTATTTTTTTTCTCAGGCAAATGTCAGCGCATGAAGATTTGACTTTGCAGACGTCAGCCTTGAATGTCATGACATCCAAAAAGAAACACAAATGTTGCTTTGAATCAAAATACTTTTAATACCTTGTTTATTAAGCTAAGGTTAATCATCTTTCAGTTTGGAATTTAGCAGTAGACGAATCTTACTTTCTCCTTTTTCCCCAAATCGTTCCAATAGATTTAAATTTTTCAATATTTCCTTTTATATACTCCATAATGGTGTTTTTATATTATTATATAAAAATATGTTCATTTTAATAGATATAGTTTTATTATTCATTTTTAAGACAATCATTTTCTTTTTTTAATTTTCACTTTACATAAATGTGTTATTTACATATCTAAATGTTACATTTTTAAAAATGAAATTATTTCAAATTCCTCGTAAATTTCAATTTGTTTTTGTCGCTAAAAATGGACTTTACAGATATTAGAGATATCTCAAACAATCATTTCATTTTCTTAAATGACTACTTATGACGATTTTGTAAGAAACGAAAAAAACTAATTGTTATAATATTTGAGACTGAATAATAAATATAAACTGGAGAGTAGATCCCCTTTGATAAGACATGTTCCAATAATACAAGCAGCTGAAATAATATCTTCAAAATCATTATGTGTTTGTAGAGAAGCGAAACGACCTTTGGGTGAACTCGCAACATTCTCGAATGAAATTTTTTAAAATATTGGAAAAAATTTATGCTCTATTAAAGACTCTTCAGAATTTAAAAATAAAGAAAAAAAAGAAAGAAAACAACACTAAAATTTCAGTCCTGTGAAAAAAAAAGTCTATTGAAATACTGTAAATTTAACTTTATTACATAAATTTTTTTTTATATATTATAATTAATGTGCCTTTAAAGGGCAAGAGTTTGCCTTAAAATGAAGCAATAGCTTTTACGACTAAAGGAAAGTAATTAAAACACGATTTACGACTCAAGAGACTCCAAACAGTCATTGATAAATTGGAATCCATTCAATTTCTGGTCTTGATTGCTCATACTCTCAATTGACTAAGCGTTTCGTATTCATATTTGCGCAAGCTTATGGAAAATTATATATTTATGAAAAGGAATTAGTTCTAGATCTAAGATATATTATTATTATTATTACTATTATTATTATTATTATTATTATTATTATTATTATTATTATTATTATTATTATTATTATTATTATTATTATTATTTTATAATTATTTTAATTATTATTTAATTATTAAGTATTGTTTTCATGTTATTCAAATAATTTTACTTAAATTTCATTGTTAACATGACTTGAATAAACGTTTATTTGTGTCGTATTTTTTGTAACATCCTTTATTCAACATCAATAATAATTTTCTATAACTTTCACTGAAAATTAATTAAAACACTTAATATGCATTAAATTAAACTGTTTTGCCGATGTTCAAATTAGGTCGTTAATTATTAAACTAATTATATATAACTGCAATTAATTATTATAATTTATCTAGTCCTCGGAAATTGAAAATAAGCCTTTTATGCATGTGTGCTGTACGCATTTCAAAACAATAAACATTTTTTCGACAGTTGTCTACAGTGGCTCGAACGGTAGAGTGATTGACTCACGTGCTAGAGAGCGCCGGTTCGATCCCACTTGGGAATAATAGGTATATACTACCTAGAAAAGGTTCTCTCCTCGAATAGGGCAATGCCCGTGAGATGTGGACATTTAAAAGAAAAACAAAATTTTTTAGATGGTCTCCTCTACTATAAATATCATTTGAGTTTTCCATTAAAATTTATAACTTTGAAATGCACATAATCCAACATGAAGAAAATGCTCTTTTTCTTTTCAATGATAAATAAAGAAAATTGGAAAAAAATATTTAATAAAAAAAAAAAAAAAAAATATATATATATATATATATATATATATATATATATATATATATATATATATATATATATATATATATATATATATATATATATATATATATATATATATATATATATATATAT
>SEYY01019559.1:10000-12500 GCA_009176605.1 Armadillidium nasatum
ATCGAACCCGGGCCCTATAACAAAAGCATAGTTATATGGCCCGGGTTTGATTCCCCTATGGCAAACTTTAAACTATGATGTTTAATATATATATATATATATATATATATATATATATATATATATATATATTATATATATATATATATATATATATATATATATATATATATATATATATATATATATATATATATATATATATATATATATATATATATATACGTAGGATTTTTATGAAAAGCAATGTCGGTTCGAAATTTATGATTTAGCAAATATGGTTTAGGTTGTGAATTTTGCCGAACCTTATGTTTTAATTAAAAGATTTTTTGTTCTTCTATGAGGAAGCCCAGTCGAGTTCTCCAGATATTCCAGGCGCAGGAGAAATTGCTAACGGAGGCGAAGATCCTGTCGAATTGGAAGATGCTTGAAAAGATATAGGTTGGTCAGTCCTTCTGGTATTTTCACGAAGACAGAGCGAACTTTTCCATCATCAGCATACACTAACTAAGTGACGATGTCCATTTGCTAAAATAGCCGTTTTTTAAAAGAACTGCGAATTAGCACGACGTCGTCCACCTTAAATAGATTGTTCCTACCTGATTTGATGCAAATCTCGACTGGTCTTACGAAGACTCAGCATACTCCCGACCCTAGGGATGTATAGAGAAATACGACGATGTTCTATTTGATTCTTTAGAATAAATTCTTTCCCGTTATTTGAGCTAACAAATGACTCGAAGGCATGCACTCCTTGAATAAAAGAGCGGGCATTGTCACTATAGATATCGTCAGGCATTCCAATGCTATTAACGAATGTAAGAATGACTATACAAAAGACTACGAATGCATATCTGGAGAAAGATGTAAATGAATAGCACGTATACTTAAACAGACATTAATCAAGATGAACATCATCTGAGCTTAAGAGGATCCTTTTACCTTACACACAATTCATTTAACCAGGACCTTCCTGATGGTGGTTCTGGCAGAGGTGATCCAAAAACCTCTCAGACGAATGTTGGTGAAAATAGCCTGAATCCCATGGTGCTTGCGAATCGAAATGTGCTTTTCGAATAAAAGAAAAATCAAATGATGATTTTTTCCCCATAGAAATGGTTTTAGCACATCAAAGTTATAGTAGCCTCTTATGAGATCCAGATCGTCCAGAAACAAGTTCAAATGGTATTAGACCAAATCAGACGGTTATTCGTTTTTCAAAGCATCTTCTTTAGCTTGTTTCAATAAGGCAAGTTACTTCGGAGAAGACTTCCTGCACTTTTCTCAGGCAATATACCTGAGTTTAGAGTAGCAATCGATTGTGGTTCCACATGATATGGCAGAAAACTTGCACATACTCCCAATATAGGTTAAGGAAAGTTCCAGTCTTATACATGTTTGACAGTATTTAGGTTGATCTGTTCTCCTGGTGTCTTTACGAAGACCGATCGAACTTTCCTTTCACCACCATCCACCAGCTATACATTCAGCCAAGGCCCTCCTGATGGTGATTCTGGCAATGATGTTAATTCTTGAGTGTTTCATCAAAGTTAATAAAAAATTTGTTGATTTTAGTTGTAGGGTAATAAAGGTTGATGATCGGATGAACCACTCCATAACTTAGAGAATCGCCTCCTTTATTTGTTCTGCTCACTGTGATAAATCCAAATCGCCAAAGGAACAGTCACTACATTGGAAATCGAAATTTTTTTAGTACAGATCCCTCCAGTGTACAGCACCAAAGTGCCACAAACATCTCTCTGAGGAAGGAAAGTGTTGAAAGTATAGGACAGGATACAGAGATTAGGAAATATTGAAGAAACCCAATGGTATGATGAAATTAACAGTATAAGTGGAATTATTAGAATTTAGGAAAAGATCAAGAAAGTCGTGTTAATCTCCAGGACGATCAGGGATACGAGTAGGGAGCTGCACCAGTTGTTCAAAGTTATTGTCATTAACAAAGGGTAATGTAAATATGTAAATTTACTAGATGGATCAGCTGATTTAGAGAAAAGCTCTTGATGCGTGATGAAAATCTTTCTCCTAAAATTGAGATTTTTAGAATGGAGAAATAAGAAGAAATGTGCTTTTTTTACGCTGAATATGATACAGTCCAAGAATTTAAGACAATCAGTTATGTTAGGAAATAAATCAATAGTGCCTAAAACATTTAGTCTTTGATTGGATTGAAAGTCTAAACCCCTCCCCCCCAAAAAAAAAAAAAAAAAATCAGACGGCTTGCAATATCGAACCCTAGAACAAGAAATATCAACGCAGACTTTGGTAATGAAACGAGAAGAGAGAGGAAGGAGAATTTAACAGAAAAGTATTGTATTTGCTGTTAGAATTTTCTTTTTAAAATACCTTAAAACGCAGTGTATCGGGACATTTTGGCATTTAACGATTACGATTCCAGTAGTTCCCAACTCTAGTAGAACTTGCCTACCAGAGGTATATATATATATATATATATATATATATATATATATATATATAT
>SEYY01019559.1:17500-21854 GCA_009176605.1 Armadillidium nasatum
TATATATATATAATATATTATATATATATATATATATATATATATATATATTATATATATATATATATTCATAAAAACACTAACATAATGTTCAAAAAACTTAAAAAGATTTGAGTTCTGATACCATTTCTAAATATTTCAAAACTGAAGGCCCATATATCCAGCAGACACCTCTGGAGGAGAAGTTGTGACAAACCTTGGATAGCTGGGATGCAGTAATTGCCGTTTACCGTGGCTCAAACGGTAAAGTGATTGACTCACGTGCTTGAGGGCGCCGGTTCGATCCCACTTCGGGATCCTAGGCATATACTACCTAGAAAAGTTCCTCTCCTCGAATAGGGCAATGCCCGTGAGATGTGAACTTTAAAAAAAAAAAAAAAAAAAAAAAAAAAAAATGTTCACCACAATACCCCTCTCACTAGGAACCTTTTTCCGTGTGAATACCAAGAGGCTGGGTGGACTTGTTTATGAAGTATAATACCCATTACCCAGCTCAGCGGCCGTGGAGAGTTGTTTAGTCAAGGCTGTGACATTCTAAGACCAAAGAGGACAGCCATGGCATTCAGCAAATTTGAAAAATTTATTTTCATGAAAGGGAATATGACCCTTTTCAGAATGCAAGAGGAGAGCTACGAGGAGGAAGAGATCATAGATTGCTGAATAAATAATAATAAATTCTTAAAAAAAAAAAAAAAAAAAAAAAAAAAAAAAAAAAAATTAAAAATAATTCATCTTTTACATCCTAGGCTCTATTTTTTTTTTCTTCTTTTTGCTCCAAAATTTCGCTTTAAATTTTTTTTTTATTTGCCGACATGTGCGCTTTTGCGGACTAAATTTTTGAAAAATGTGTGCTTTTGCATTTGCGGACTAAGTTTTTCAAATTTGCGCTTTTGCGTTTGCGCTTTAAATTTTAAAATTTGCGCGCCCACCTCTGATATGTATATGTATATATATAATATATATATATATATAATATATATATATATATATATATATATATATATATATATATATATTATATATATATAATATATATATATATATATATATATATATATATATATATATATATATATTATATATATATATATATATATATATATATATAATATATATATATATTATTATATATATAACTTTTTATTGTTATAGTTTAAAGTTTTATTATTCTGAACTCAATCGACAAAGGTTAAATATTTTACAATTGATATTTATAATAGTATATTTTCTTGGTAACGTGGATAAATATAATAAATATAAGCCGAGTTAATTAGAAGGCGTTCATTTGACTCTTCGGAGGGCGTTCCGTGGATTCACGACGTTATTTCGTAATAGATGTTCTTGAAATTCACTTTCGCCTTATGGCTAGAGATTTCTTCTCATCGATTTCTCTTCTTGTCCTCGAAGAATGGATTTACCTCCACCAAATAGTTAGAGGTTACTCTCGCCATATAGCTAAGAGCTCCATGTAAGATCTTCTTCTAGATGGTTTCTTTGATTCTTCTATTTGTTGGAGATATCTTCGATCTTGTTGTTATTAGTCTTGACTGTCTAGAATGGTGTTCCATGGATAATTCTTCTCTTGTTGAGTCTTCTATTCTGCAGTTAGTCTTGACTGGCCATCTTTAAATCTCATGATTAATTAAATTCTAATATATTCTTACACGCCTTTTATCATTTAAATCCTTAACTTTACTACGTTGATTTTAATTTAACTTTTAAAGGCCGAAATATAAATTACACAAATTAATCGATTTTGGAGCTATTTATGAATGGAAATAAAATAATATTTTCATTCATAAATTCACACGATGCATTTTAAAAGACAAGCAAAGACAAGTTCACTTTCTTATAAAAGTTGAACTTTACATGAATCACTTTTCTGGTACATTTTTAAGATTTATACTTCTTTTATTAATAATTTAGATTTTTATATATTTATAATAATTTAGTTGGATCGATAAAAAAAAGTCGTAGAAGACTTAAATTATAAAAGAATAAATAACCAATGAAACGATGTTAGAATCAAGCAGTAGATGACTATCGATGAGATGATCTACGAGGGATAACAACTACGAGAAAAACAACTAAAATAGAACTCTTAGTCATATGGCGAGAGTTAACCTCTAACTATATGGTGGAGGTAATTAACCATTTCCTAAAGATTTCAGAAAAGCATCAAACCATCTAAATCGAGATCTAGGATAAGGATGTCCAAATATTTCAGAAGTAGAGACGAAAGAGAAGGAAGACAAACTCCATCAAATCAGTCTTCCAAATCAATTAACAGATCATTCTAAAGTATTGACGAAAGAGAAGGAAGACGAACTCCATCAAATCAGTCTTCCAAATCAATTAACAGACCATTCTACTAAGATGACATTTATTATGAAGGATCGAGAGTATTTTATCAACATGAAGTTGTCGAACCCTCGTCAAATTCCTCCGAAGAGCCTATATTAACTTTCTTGTACAAAACTTTATTATATCATAAAGATGTTATCAAAGATCTGTTTTCATAAGTTGTCCTTGATCTTAGAATGTAAATAAAACACCTATATATTTTACAAATGGTGGCAGCGGTGGGACACGAACCCACGCCTCCGAAGAGTAAAAATGTAAAGTTCAACTTTTATAAGAAAGTGAACTTTTCTTTGCTTTTCTTTTAAAATGTATCGTGTGAATTTATGAATGAAAATATTATTTTATTTCCATTCATAAATAGCTCCAAAATCGATTAATTTGTGTAATTTATATTTCGGCCTTTAAAAGTTAAATTAAAATCAACATAGTAAAGTTAAGGATTTAAATGATAAAAGGCGTGTAAGAATATATTAGAATTTAATTAATCATGAGATTTAAAGATGGCCAGTCAAGACTAACTGCAGAATAGAAGACTCAACAAGAGAAGAATTATCCATGGAACACCATTCTAGACAGTCAAGACTAATAACAACAAGATTAAGAATCGAGGAAATCAACAAAATTAGAAGAAAGAAGAGAAACCAACTATAAGTGAAGAATAAAATCTCTAGCCATAAAGGTGGAGGTAAACTAAATCTCTAGCCATAAGGTGGAGGTAATCTAAATCATTCATCAAGGATCCAGAGAAGAAATTCAAGTGAACAAAGTTGAAACCCATCGAAACAAACAAACAAACAAAAAAAAAAAAAAAAAAAACATTTTTTTTTTTTTTTTTTTTTTTTTTTTTTTTTTTTTTTTATAAGATCAAGGACAACTTATGAAAACAGATCTTTGATAACATCTTTATGATATAATAAAGTTTTGTACAAGAAAGTTAACATAGGCTCTTCGGAGGAATTTGACGAGGGTTCGACAACTTCATGTTGATAAAATACTCTCGATCCTTCATAATAAATATCATCATAGTAGAATGATCTGTTAATTGATTTGGAAGACTGATTTGATGGAGTTCGTCTTCCTTCTCTTTCGTCTCTACTTTAGAATGATCTGTTAATTGATTTGGAAGACTGATTTGATGGAGTTTGTCTTCCTTCTCTTTCGTCTCTACTTCTGAAATATTTGGCATCCTTATCCTAGATCTCGATTTAGATGGTTTGATGCTTTTCTGAAATCTTTAGTAAATGGTTAATTACCTCCACCATATAGTTAGAGGTTAACTCTCGCCATATGACTGAGAGTTCTATTTTAGTTGTTCTTCTCGTAGTTTTTATCCCTCGTAGATCATCTCATCGATAGTCATCAACTGCTTGATTCTAACATCGTTTCATTGGTTATTTATTCTTTTATAATTTAAGTCTTCTACGACTTTTTTTTATCGATCCAACTAAATTATTATAAATATATAAAAATCTAAATTATTAATAAAAGAAGTATAAATTTTAAAAGTGAAGAATCACTTTTCTGGTACATTTTTAAGAGAAGAATAAAAAGCACAGTTATTTATTAAAACTGAACTTTTACAATATATATATTATATATATATATATATATATATATATATATATATATATATATATATATATATATATATATATATATATATATATATTGAAAAGAGATTAATAAGAGATTAGATTTTGGACAAGGGCAATCTGCAGTTATTTGGAGTTGCAAATGTTTGGTAAGCTATAATATAAATTTTAAGCCTCTTAAGAATCTGGTTCGTTCTTGCAAGGCTCTTGATGTCAAATGAAATTAAAACCTTGAACAAAATTGCCATTGAATATTAAGTGAATATTGTATTCAATTAGTGGAACATATAGCTAAGATTACGTAATTATAAAATAAATATTAATTACATTTTTTCGTAATTCATATTTAAATTTATTCATAATTGTATGTTATTATAATTATAATTGATGTTATTTAC
>SEYY01019560.1:12500-47500 GCA_009176605.1 Armadillidium nasatum
GGATGAGATCCTTGTAAAATTGGAGTAACTGCGAGGAAGGAAAAAATTCTCGCAGTCTAAACAGAACTCCCAGCTTCTTTGAAGCTGCTTTAGCAACCATTGTGATATGAGGTTTCCAAGGCATTTTTTTTTTGTTTATGTGAAGGTCAAGGATGTAAAGGAAGGAGCAGATTTGAAATGAGTAGAAGAATGGAGGGTCGAGTCATCGGCATATGAATGTATAGGATTAGATGAACAGCTGAGAAGATCAATAATGAATAGGTAGAATAGAGTAGGAGACAAGACAGAACATTGAGGAACACCACAATTGACAGGAAAAGAAGAAGTTGCTCCATCAACAACAGCCGAAATGGAACGAATAGAAAGAAAGCTAAACATAAGTAAGCAAAGAGAAGGAGGAACTCCAAAGGAGTGGAGCTTGGAAAGCAGTGATGAATGCCATATCTGGTCAAAAGCCTTAGATTTGTCAAGCGCCACCACACATGTTTCCCCATGGTCTCTAAGGGTAGAAGATCATAAATCTGTGAGATAGGAAAGTATATAACCAGTAAACTTCGAACGCCGAAAGCCATACTGATGATCAGAAAGAAGGGAATGGGATTCCAGATGATCTAAGAAGTGAGAGTTGAGAAGGGGTTCAAAGATTTTAGACAGAATACAAGTGAGAGCTATAGGGCGATAGTTAGAAGGATCAGAGCGGCTACCTTTCTTCGGAATAGGCTGGACTAATACGCGCTTCCAACACTGAGGGAAAGTACTAGTATTGAGGCATAGAGAGAAAAGTTGAACGAGGGAAGGAGCCAGCTCAGAGGCATACTCCCATAAAACTCGGGGAGGAATGCCATCCGGGCCGCTTGCCTTCCTAACGTCCATAGATTTCAGAAGCCCATGCATCTGATCAAATGTAATCACAGGTAAAGGCATGGAACATCTGAGAGGAGAAGAAGTAGAGGAGGATTGCCGGAGTTGTCCAGGGTTGAATTAGAAAAGAACAAGAGGCCGAAGAGATTAGCTTTTTCAGTTGGAGTGTTAGCAATAGAACCATCAGAGCGAATAAAAGGAGGGAAGGAAGATTTACAGAAATTGTTGGAGATATTTTTGGCAAGAGGCTAGAAAGATTTTTCAGTAGGAGAATTTAGGAGCTAAGCACCTTCGTTTGGTGAGTGTCCGCTTTGCTCGTTGAAGAATATCCCTGCAACGATTCCGTCCTGAATGAAAATTAGTGAGAATGATAGGAGAAGGAGAATTATGAAATAAGTTACAAATGGGTATATTAAAGAAGTTAGAGGAGGAGTTCTTTGATATCTGGGTCTCAGACAAGAGTAAAAGGTTAGGATGAGAGTTATAGATGTGGTATTCTACAAAAGCTAAGCTAGAGGGTAAGCCACTAACATTGGTAAAGTGTATAGAAAACCCAAGTCAGGGCACACCCGCCATTCTGCGCACACACTCAAGATTAAGAGAAGCAGAAAGACAAACAAACTGTCACACGAGCAAACATACAAGCAAACTAAGAGGCAAGCAAATGTAAAAACAAAACAAAGTAAAACTGAAAAACAATACTTATGCTAAAAACAAATTTTAAAACGTTAAAATTAACTATAGAACTATATAACTATAAAACTTTTTCTATTTAGAACATAAAATATTCACTAAAAACTTATCTTAAATTTTATCCAGCACTAGTTGTTGTCGCTGTAAATTTAACCACTGTAGTTAGAAAATTTTAAAACACAGAAGAATTAAAAAACATATTTACACAGTAGATACACAGTTAATTACAATCATTTAAAAACACGAATACACTAAAATGCACTCAAACACAAATTAAAACGATTAAGATAAAAAAAAAAAACACAAACACAACATGGAGCACACACCAAACACAACCTTCCACTATGAAACTGAAATATATATATATATATATATATATATATATATATATATATATATATATATATATATATATATATATATATATATATATATATATATATATATATATATATATATATATATATATATATATATATATATATATATATATATATATATATATATATATATATATATATATATATATATATATATATATATATATATATATATATATATATATATATATATATATATATATTATATATATATATATATATATATATATATATATATATATATATATATATATATATATATATATATATATATATATATATATATATATATATATAATATATATATATATATATATATATATAATATATATATATATATATATATATATATATATATATATTATATATATATATATATATATATATATATATATATATATATATATATATATATATATATATATATATATATATATATATATATATATATATATATAATAAATATATATATATATATATATATATAATAATAAATAAAAATAATATTAAAATTTTTTTTTTTAATATTAATATAATTAAAAATAATTAATTAAAAAAATAAAAAAATAAATAATATAATAAAAATATATATATATATATATATAATATATATATATATATATATATATATATATATATATATATATATATATATATATATATATATATATATATATATATATAATATATATTATATATATATATATATATATATATATATATATATATATATATATATATATATATATATATATATATATATATATATATATATATATATATATATATATATATATATATATATATATATATATATATATATTTTTATTTCAAATATTAATATATTTTTTATAATATTAAATAAATTTTTTTATATTTATAAATAAATATTTAAAATTTTTTTTTATTTTTTTTTTTTTTTTTTTTTATTTATTTATTATTTATTATTAATTATTATTATTATTATTATTATTATTATTATTATTATTATTATTATTATTATTATTATTATTATTATTATTATTATTATTATTATTATTATTATTATTATTATTATTATTATTATTATTATTATTATTATTATTATTATTATTATTATTATTTCAAATGACGATTTCGTCTCCCCAGAAGCCCATTTCAGTTTAGTATCAAAAACATGTAAAGTACACGATATTTTTATTTGTAAATTTGTAACTGAAAAAATGAATAAAAATTAAAGATTATTATTATTTATTACAGGAACAACGTGGCATACAGCTGGCCTGATCTGGAGATTGAGGCCAAATGACACTGAAATAGAATTGTTAAATAGAACCCGAGACACAATTATAAGAATTGAAGAAGAGTCAGGAGTAAACCCGGGATGGATTAACAATGGAGGAATGTTTATCGCCTCCAATAAGGTTCGAGAATTTCTAATTATTGAATTATTATTTTGTCTTTCCATTAATTCAAACTTTGTTAAATGTAAATAATGAAATTGCTTGAAGAAATTAAGAATATTTGTGAAAGTAATTGTTTGTTTGGTGTTTTTGTGTTTGTTATTTTTTTTTTACTGAATATTTATTTTGGTAATGCAAACAAACCATCAGACTACTAGTTTATTTTTGTCTCTTTTTTTCTGGGGGGATTGAATTTTCATGGTGCACATAAATAATATTTGGTTTATCTTCATTTTCTCTAATGCAAAACTATAAGTTCTTACATTTGTTATTATTATTATTATTATTATTATTATTATTATTATTATTATTATTGTTATTATTATTATTATTATTATTATTATTATTATTATTATTATTATTATTATTATTATTATTATTATTATTATTATTATTATTATTATTATTATTTATTATTATTATTATTATTATTATTATTATTATTATTATTATTATTATTATTATTATTATTATTATTATTATTATTATTATTATTATTATTATTATTATTATTATTATTATTATTATTATTATTATTATTATTATTATTATTATTATACTGATATTTTTATGCACATTGTCATTCTTAGTATTATTACTTTAATCATTGTTAATGATTATTATTATTATTATTATTATTATTATTATTATTATTATTATTATTATTATTATTATTATTATTATTATTATTATTATTATTATTATTATTATTATTATTATTATTATTATTATTATTATTATTATTATTATTATTATTATTATTATTAATTAAACTCAAACATACAAATATGCTAACTGTATGAATTAGGAATTGCTGAATCCAAATATGAAACCAGATTTTGTCTAGTACGTAACATTTTTCCATAATAACGAATTAAAATTTCACAACAAAAATGTATATTTATCATATTTACAGTGCAGACAAGTATATTGCAACAACACGAAAATAGGAAAATAAAGTAATACATTTTTACATATATTTAATATGTAGAAATAGAAACCAAGTGCTTTCAAAATATGTATGTATTTTTGTATGGAGACTTATTTTCTATTGTATTTGGGTTCAATCTTTTGTATATCATGTGGTTCATCACGTTGAAGATTCCAGCAGAAATCTGCAAGCATTTGCTGGACTCCATTTACCATTGTATCTATTTTTAAGTAATCTTATATCCTGATGGAACCTTTCTCAGTGCTCGTCGCTGACATCCGTAGCATTCTCAGGGAAAAAAATCAAGATGAGAATGAAAAAATGGACCTTGAGAAACATGCTGCACCCAGGCATGTGATATGCATGTATGAAATTGTCAGCAAGGGTTCTGTAGTTTTCGACCTTATGTTTTCCTATCAGACTAGTGCATACTGCTTTAAAACATGGCCATGCATTCAACTCTACTGGATTCAGTGTTGTAAGGAATTCGTGATCTGCAATGAGTTGACGAATTTGCAGTCCGACAAAGATCTCTTCTTGACCTTGGCATCTTTTAATATAGGAAATTTGCCTTTTAGATACTGAAATGCGAGCTGATCTGATTTTAAAATTTTAATGAATTGTTTCATCAGACCTGGTTTAATATGTAGTGGTGGCATAAGAACTTTAACCATATCCACAAATGGTTCTCGAATGACATTAAGATACCCTGGTATAAGTACATAACGTGATGGCCATTCGGGGCGAATGTAGTTCTCCGCTCATGTCCTACTACCCCATTTACAGAGGAAGCACATGTAATTTTATAGCCTGTTTGCAGTCCATATAAAAGCGCAACTACCTTTAGGTCGGCGCATATGTCTTTTGTGCTGATCGTAGTTGATTTTGTGTAGTACGAAAGCGAAGTTATCATAGGTTTCCCTTAAAATTACAGATTGTTCAATTGGAATAGACGGTGAAACATTGCCATAGCATAAGAGAACTGCCTTAGCACTGTATAATGATACGTCGATGAACAATCTCCAGTCGTCTGATCGTCTGAGTGGTACATAATATCAAGGTCATTAAACAAACCCTGGATGTTGTTGCAAAATCACAAGCAATTCTCCATTGAAAAATGCTGCTGTAAGGCATCCGCACGGGCTCTGAATGTTGTAATCCTCACGTCCTCTTCAAGTACTTTCTTTTTCCAAAGCCGAGAAGTTCATTCAGTTGCTTGGATAACGGTAGATTGTGTACCAGCTGCCTGACTGAAAAGCTATGGCCTGGATGTGTATTTCTCTGCAAGTGACCCGACATATTTTGGACTGCTATCAGGGAGGGTGGAGAGTCCTCTGACTCAGATGATTGAGGCATCTCTGTCGGTGGTGCGGGAGATGAATCCGTTTCGGAATAGGGCACTGGACGTCTAGCTGATCGTAAGTCAGGGTATATGATAGACCTTCCTCTCTTCTTGCTGTGACCTGAAAAAGAGGCATCAAGGTAATAACTGTAATAATAGATAGGGTAAGATATAATCACATCCACAACAGACGAAATACAATGCATACCTTTAATGTAAACTAAGCAGAAATAACAGTCTGTTGTGTGATCCTGCGATTCTCTTCAAACCATTGGGACACCGAATGGCAATTTCTTCTGAGTACCCGAACGCCATCTTGACAGTGAACTTGAACAGTTTTTGCAACATATGTAGGGTACCCACGTCTGTTCTTGGTCTCCAACTTTGCATTTGAAATATTGGAAATATAGGTTCCGAATGTGAGACGTGATATTTCGCCGATCTCTCTTAATTGTAAAATGTCATCATATACAACAGAAATTGCTTGAAGAGTTTATGCAATCTCTTCTAGACATATTCCAGTTTATCAATAAATAAATCTGTACAACAATAAAAGTATATTAAGACATGTATACTGAATGCGAAATTCGTTGTGTTCCTTAAAAAGTAAAACATGTAGTTTCCATAAAAATTGTGCGTGATAGAGACAAACGGAGTTCACCTTCGGATTCTACACACAAAACTACGCCAGATGATACTGTCATCGTTGCGTAATTTTTTTTGTTGGACACTGTTTATTATTATTATTATTATTATTATTATTATTATTATTATTATTATTATTATTATTATTATTATTATTATTATTATTATTATTATTATTATTATTATTATTATTTTTATTATTATTATTATTATTATTCTACTATTCCTATACCTCTTCTCCCTTATATCCCCGACGTCTGGTACCAATATTCAAACTACATTCCTTGGGAAAGGTAGGTTTATTACCAATACATACAGTGGCTAACCACAGAGATAAACCATGAATCAATCATTGTGGTTCCTACTTTGAGCAATTTATTATCCTTGAAATAAAGAACGCATACTTTAAAATTAGTATAAGAAATAACGGTAAGCATTGATACGGCATCCAATCTCTATTATTATTATTATTATTATTATTATTATTATTATTATTATTATTATTATTATTATTATTATTATTATTATTATTATTATTATTATTATTATTATTATTATTATTATTATTATATTATTATTATTCTTATTATTATTATTATTATTATTATTATTATTATTATTATTATTATTATTATTATTATTATTATTATTATTTGTAAGTTGTTGACATTCCTATAATACAAGTGATATCCTACACTAACAGCAGTATTGTTATATATTTAGTATTATTAATGCAGAAAATGGTATTCATTATTATTATTATTATTATTATTATTATTACTATTTTTATTATTATTATTATTATTATTATTATTATTATTATTATTATTATTATTTTTATTATTATTATTATTATTATTATTATTATTATTATTATTATTATTATTATTATTATTATTGTTACTATTTATATTATTATTATAATATTATTATTATAATTATTATTATTATTATAATTATTATTATTGTTTTTATTATTACTATTATTATTATTCTTCTTTTATCGTTACTAGCGCAATTCTTATAAATATTTTTAATTATATTACTATTACTGAAATTAGTTGTAGAATAAATACAAAAATCCTGTTCCTGTTATTATTTCTATTATTATTAATTACTATGGTTATCGTTATGTTAATTATTACTATCGTTATCATTCTTGTTCTAATTATTATTATTATTATTATTATTATTATTATTATTATTATTATTATTATTATTATTATTATTATTATTATTATTATTATTATTACTTTTGGGCTCAGACCACGAATTCACCCTTCCCCCAGAAGCTCTTTTAGTTTTGTATCTATACATATTAAATATACGATGAATTGTTTATTGGAATTTTGTTACAGTAAAATGAATAAAGATCAAACAAAGATTACCAATATTTTTGAAATTTCTTATCATTTAATTTTGACATAATCATTATTATTATTACTATCTTTACTACTTTGTGTATTATTATTAGCATTATTAATATTGTTTGTTATATGCATCATATTTTAATGGTTATTAAAAAATAAATTGGAGAACTATTTATCAACTAAATTTTGGGGTTCAATGGAAACCAATGTTTATTCCCTTAGAAGCCTCTATTCAGAACTGGACCGCTAACAAATTATTAATATTGTATTTAGTAATATAGAACCTAATGTAATATTGTAAAATTTTAAATGTTCTTTTCTGAATGAAATATAGAAATTGAAATTATTATTATTATTATTATTATTATTATTATTATTATTATTATTATTATTATTATTATTATTATTATTATTATTATTATTATTATTATTATTATTATTATTATTATTATTATTATTATTATTAATATTATTATTACATTATTATTATTTTCAAAATTATTATTATTATGATATTATTATTATTATTATTATTATTATTATTATTATTATTATTATCATTATTATTATTATTATTATTATTATTATTATTATTATTATTATTATTATTATTATTATTATTATTATTATTATTATTATTATTATTATTAATACTCCTTTCACTTTCTAAGTATTGAGAGTCAAATATAAATATTATGATAGACATATCATATTTCCAGTGATTTGCCTTTTCTTACCTATAAATAAGGTCTATTTTTTTAATGTTTCTGGTGACGTTTTTGATACTTAGGTCATAAAACTTTAATTATTTAGTTAATTTTGGGTAACCATGTTAGCTAATCTTCTCATGCGCTGTTAAGACACCTTTAATTCTAAAAATTGTCTAAAGTTATTTAAATATTTTGATTCTTTGATTAAAAATTGTTTTATTATAACTTTAATTTTATTGGATTTTTTTTTAATAGTTCAAAATTTTTAAATTTCAACTGCACATTTTTTTATTAATTTATTTTTTTAAAACTGTTCTATAATTTTTATTTATTTACTATTTATCCTATCACTTTCTCATCAACTGATAAAAAAGTTCCCCATTATATATTCTAATTATTTACTATTTCAAAAATGAAATTTTTAAAACTTGTTTTACAGGAAAGGCTTGATGAGTACAAAAGGTTGCAAACAATTGGTAAAACACAAAAGATTGAGAGTTTCATTTTAGGTCCAAAAGAATCCAAAGAACTTTATCCATTGCTAAATGTGAGCGATGTCTTCGGAACACTTTACTGCCCTGGAGATGGTCAGTAAAAAATTTTTAATTTTATGACAAAATTTGTCAAAATTTATAGCGTTTTTAGATTCCATTATTAAATACGTTCAGAGATTCACTGTCGATACTAACAATAAAAATATTTTGTCATTCATTAGGAACAATTGAACCTGCTGGATTTTGCACAGCTTTAACAAGATATGCAACAAAATTTGGAGCAAAAGTAATTGAGAATTGTCCGGTTTTAAACATCAATACAGAGGAATCGTTACTGGGAGGGAAGCAGGTTAAAGAAGTAGTTACTCCACATGGAACTATTAAAACTCATAATGTCGTCAATGCTACAGGTAATATATATATATATATATATATATATATATATATATATATATATATATATATATATATATATATATATATATATATATATATATATATATATATATATATATATATATGAAATGGAGTTGGCACATCTGTTAAAGGAGTTATTCTTCTAATTGTATTTTTTAGGTGCTTGGGCCAATAGTATAACTAACCTTGTGGGTGTGACAATTCCTCTTGTGCCAATGAAACATGCATATGTTGTAACAGAAAAAATTCCAGGCATTGAAAACACACCAAATTTGAGAGATCATGATGCTTCAGTTTATATGAAGCTTCAAGGCGATGCTCTCGCCATTGGCGGATACGAAGTCAATCCTATAATTTTGGAAAAGGTGAATAATAATTGTATTAAGTATATCAGATTTGACTCTAATTAGGAAATAACTTTAGCAAGGTTCCGTTTTTTCCTATTTACTCCAGAATTTTGTCATAAGAATTACATAAATTTGAAAGGATTTGATTTATGTTTAACGTTAAAGAATAATAATTCGTATTGAAGTAAATCATTATAAGAATTGAAAATTAAAATTAAAATTAAATAATAAGTTTGGGAACTATTATTAAAAATAAATGTTAAATTGTTATAATGAAAATATTTTCAATAATGATTATTCAAAATTAAAAAAAAAAAAAAGACTTTATTATGTTCAAAACTAAAGGTGGTTTTTTTTTTTTTTTTTTTTTTTTTTTTTTTTTTTTTGTCATCCTTCTGAAGGTGGAGAAGGATTTCTCCTTCAGTCTTTTTGATCTCGATTGGAACGTCTTCAGCGCTCATATTGAAGGAGCAGTGAATAGAATTCCTTCTCTCGAAAAGATTGGAATTAAATCGACTGTTTGTGGACCGGAATCTTTCACTCCTGATCATAAACCTATAATGGGTATATATATATATATATATATATATATATATATATATATATATATATATATATATATATATATATATATATATATATATATATATATATATATATATATATATATATATATATATATATATATATATATATATATATATATATATATATATATATATATATATATATATACCTTTTTACTTTGATAACTGTGAAATTATTTAATATTTTTAATTATTGGGAATGAGGTAGAATTTATGGTTAATTGGGGAAGTGCGTTGGGGTGTGAATTTGGGTTGGTCTAGTTAGCTTAGGTGTGAGGGTCTCTAGGAACTGGTGGTATCCTTAAGTAGTGGGTCCCATGGTAAAACGTCGTAGTTCGAGAGTGATTGAGGATTAATTTGGAAGGGATGTCTGGAAGGCTGGGGGGGGGTCAGAGGTATTAAAAGTGGGGACTCTAAATGAAGAGGGTTGAACAAAGAAGAGAAGAAGGAAGAAGTGAGGGTTGTGATGGAGGAAAGGAGGATGGGTATTCTAGCGTTAACGGTAACGAAACTGAAATTGGAGGAGTATTTGGGATTTGGGAAATATAAAGAGATGTATACTGGAGTGAATGAGAGGGTGAGAGCAAGGGAGGGTGTAACAATTGTTATGAGAGATTAGTGGTGAAGTTGTATAAAAGGGAGAGGAAGAATGGGGGCCAGAATTGTTTGGGTAAGATTAAGGTTAAGAAGGGAGTATTGGGTTTTTATTTGTGCTTATGCACCAGTAGTAGGAGCAAATAAAATTAAGAGAAAGATATTTTGGGAGAGCCTGAATGAGTGTGTGAGAAGTTTTGACTTTTGGGATAATGTTTGTCTGTTTGGGGATTTGAATGCAAGGGTGGGTATAAGAAGGGTGAACAGGGTAATAGGACCTTTTAGAGTGGAAGGGGTAAATGAAAATGGGACTGAAATGATTGGAACATGTGCGGCAAGGGGTCTTATGATTGGAAATCTGTGGTTTTAAAAGAAGGGGAGGGTGGTGGAGATAGTACGAGTGGAGAGGTTAGAAGAGGAGGAGAAGAGAAGTGACTACACAAGAGGGATAAGGGAGAAATGGAAGGTGGTGAGGAGGAGTGAGGTGGAAGGGGTTGAGAAGGAGTAGAGTAAACTGAAGGGAGCGTTAGTGAAGGTTGCGAGAATAGTGTGTGGGGTGTAAAAAAAAGGGAATGATAGAAGGAAGGGGAGTGAGTGGTGGAATGAAGAGTTGGGGAATATGGTCAAAAGGAAAAAGGATGCCTTTTGAAAGTATTTGAGCACGAAGGAGGATAGGGATTGGGAGGAGTATAGGGAGAGGTGTAGTGAGGTGAAGAGGGTGAAAAGGAGTGTGGAAGAGGAGTGGGGTAGATAGTTGGCAGTGAATAGGAAAGAAAAGGAAAGAAATAAGCTGTTTTGGAAGGAGATAAATAAAGCGAGGAGAGGGAGAGAGGAGTGAGGAGAATTAGTGAGGGGGAAATATGCTGATGGTGTAAGGGTGGGAGGGGAGTTAGAGATGGAAGAGACACTTTAGTGATTTGTTGACGGGGGTGGGAGGAGAGGGAGTAGTGGGGAATGAAGTGATGTTATTAGAAGAAGAGGGGGTTATTGGTAGAGAGGAAGTAAAAGTAGTTGTGGGAAGGTGAAGAAGGGAAAGGCTGATGGTATATATGGAGAGATAATAAGGATGGTTGTGGGAGAGATATTTAACTGACTGGTGAGAATGCTTAATGTGTTCTGGAGAGAGGGAATAGTGCTTCTGGAGAGGCAAGATGCCTGTATAATGCCAATATATAAAGGGAAAGGGGATAGGATAGTGTGTGAAAATTATAGGAGGATAAGTTTGTTGAGTGTAGTAGGGTAAATGTATGGAAGAATTTTAATATAGAAAGTGAAAGAATTGACAAGAGAGAGAGAGAGAGTAGGGGAGAAACAGGAAGGTTTTGGATAGAGTAGGGAATGTGTGGATCAGGTGTTTACACCGAGAATGATTGGTGAGAAAGATCGAGTGGGGTATGTATGCTTTATGGATTTGGAGAAGACGTTTGATAGAGTATGTAGGAGGAAGTTGTTTGAGGTACTAAGGAATTGGGAAGTTAGAGGCAGATTATTGACTGGGATTAAATCATTTTATGAGAACTGTACAGCGAGGGCGAGGGTGAGGAGGAAACGGACTGAATGGTAGGATTGAGGCAAGAATGTGTTATGTCTCCGTGGTTTTTTAATGTGTTAATGGATGGTGTTGTTAAGGGGATACAGAGGGATAGGAGGGGTATTAGATTGAGAAGTGGAGAGGGTGAATGGGAGGAAAATGCCTTATTTGCGGATGATGCGGTGTTAGTTACGTAATCTGGGGAGAAGATGAGAATGTTGGTGAAAAAACTTGTGAGGGAATGTGAGTAAAGTGATGAGAATGGGGGAAGGTATGAGGCAGTAAGAGGTGAGGAATGGGGGATGCCGAGGTAGGGAGAAAGAAATTTGAGGAGCTAGAAGAGTTTAAATATCTGGGAATGCTGGTGGAAGGAAAAGGGAGATGGAGAGAAAATAAAGAATAGAGTGATGGAGGGATGAAAGTGATGGGGGGACTGAAGGAAATATGGAAGAAGGGGAGTATATCGAAGGAAATAAAGGTAAGAATGTTTGAGAGTATGTATCTACCATCTGTAATGTATGATTGTGAAACATGGGTGATGAATGCTAAGATGAGGAAAAGATGAGAAATTTTTGAGATGAAAGGATTGAGGGCTATATGTGGTTTAAGAAGGGTACGTACAATCAGAAACGAAAGAATAAGGGAGATATGTGGATGGAAGAGGGGAATAGTGTGTAAAGCGGAGGATTGTTATTAAGGTGGTTTGGGCATATGTGTAGAATGGTTGAGAATACGATGGTGGGTAGAGTGATGAGAACCGAGGTAGAGGGAGGAAGGGGAAGGGAAAGGCCGATGTGGAGGTGGATGGATGTTGGGAGGAAGATATTGGAGGGGGGAGAGGTTTGAATGTGGATGAAGGTATTAGAGTGAGATAGAGGGCAGTGGTGATGGGGGGGGAGGGAGAAAGAGTGTGGATGTGTATGAGTGTGAGCGAACTGTGACGGGCACCACCCAATGAGAGTGCGAAAGGTGAATGGTAAAATAAATAAATAACTAATATAAATATATATATATATATATATATATATATATATATATATATATATATATATATATATATATATATATATATATATATATATATATATATATATATATATATATATATATGAGAGAGAGAGAGATACTGCGATAAGTATGTATCCAAGGTAAAAAAAACTTATTGCTTTATTCACAGCATTTTTTTTTTTTTTTTTCCATTTAGCATTTACTATGGTATCAAATTTATTTTCCAATAAGGTATTAGATAACTATTAGATCAATATCTATTAATTAAGAATTGGTTTCTTTAATACTTTTAAGAATGAAATATCTTACCTGATCTAATCTGGTTTGATACTAACTTGGTGTAACATCACTAAGATAGATAACATGCTCTTACCTTGTAATAAAATTATTTGCTATTAACTTGGTTGTATGCTGATTGGGACTTAATATTAAAGCACAGATATAAATTAAAGATTTTGTAGCTTTTTTCAAGTTATATATATATATATATATATATATATATATATATATATATATATATATATATATATATATATATATATATATATATATATATATATATATATATATATATATATATATATATATATATATATATATATATATATATATATTAGGGATGGAGTGAAGTATCGGTATCGGTATATTTATTTAATCGGTATCGGTATCGGTAAAAATTTTGGTATATGAATGGATAAAGTATCGAAGTATCGGTAATTTTCGGAATATCGGTATCGGTATCAAAAAAATTTTGGTATTAATGGATAAAATATCGGTATCGTATATTTTCGGTAGGTATTCGGTACCTGTAAATTTCTAGGTATCGGTATCGGTATCGGTGAATTTGGAAGTCTTGGTATCGGTATCGGTAAAAATTTTGGTATCGCTCCATCCCTAATATATATATATATATATATATATATATATATATATATATATATATATATATATATATATATATATATATATATATATATATATATATATATATATATATATATATATATATATATATATATATATATATATAATGTGAAGGTGAGGATCCAAACGTGTCAGGATTTTACCACTGTTGTGGCTTCAATAGCTCCGGTATGATGCTCGGCGGAGGTTGTGGAAACCAAATGGCTCATTGGATTGTCAAAGGAAGACCTGAACTCGACATGTTTGGCTACGACATAAGAAGGTTTAATCCTTCGCTTAACAACAATAAGTCTTGGGCTATTGAAAGATCTCACGAGGCTTATGCAAAGAATTATTCCACTGTTTTTCCTCATGACGAACCTTTGGCAGGAAGAAATTCTAAGCAAATTCCTTTACATCATGTGAGTTATTTATCACTGCCAAAGTTGTCCCAACGATTCGTTGGGACAAGTGGCTTATAAATGTTACAGTAAAATAGAGAAAAGACATGTTAAACATAAGAAAGTCGCTTCACTGATTTATTTTCTAATGAGGAAATAACTGAAAAAAATTTGTTGTGACATTTCTATCACGTCCCAACGATTCATTAAGATAATTTTTGATATATATGTATATATATATATATATATATATATATATATATATATATATATATATATATATATATATATATATATATATATATATATATATATATATATATAATGTCATTATAAGGTTTCATTTTATATATACCTAAGATTTTGTCGGAAAATGGTTGTGTCTTTCAAGAGAGACATGGTTGGGAACGACCAGGATGGTTTAATGTTCATCCAACTCCAATAAAACCCTATGACTGGTACGGTGCTTATAACACACCTTTAGCAAAAGATCATCTCTATAAAGAAACCTTGAAAGCCGATTACACCTTCGATTTTCCTCCTCATCATCATCTCGTAAGTTCAATCTAATTTTGTATAGCAAAAGAATGAAGTAGCTTTGAAATTTTCAGTTTTCATTAATTTTTTAGTTGTTATATATATATATATATATATATATATATATATATATATATATATATATATATATATATATATATATATATATATATTGTACCCTACAAATTTACAAGCTCTAACACGAAACATGAAGATGCCCCGGAGAAATTTGGATGGGCAGCTACCAAATATATCTATTCATCCATCCCTTCTCCAATCACCACTTGGGAGTTGGTTACCTCCGGTGATGGGATTGGGGCCACCAAGACCTTGATGCCGACTTGCCCTAGTGCAAGGACTTTTTTTTCATTAATTTGTGCAACATTCTCGGTCTCTTTTCTAATTTCCACTTTGTCGAACGCCACGTCTCTTCTTCTAGACCTCATCCCTTGCTCTCAATTGAATATCAGGTCTGAGTGCTTTGAGAGCAAACCCTACTCTGTTTCCTCCTACTGTCTCTATACTCAATATTCAGTCAAAGGCGGATGTTGCGCATTTGCGCGCAACGATGTTGTCTGTTCTCATATCTCTAATTTGGAGTCTTCTGAATTCTCTACTTTATGGCTTAAACTTTTTTTTTTTGCAACTCTACAACTAAATTCATTTGTTTTGTATGCTTATCTCCTAACTCTTTAGACTATCCAAAATTCTTTGACTATCTTAACTTCAAAATAGAACACATTCTTTCTTCTTTTCCTTTCTCTGAAATCATCATTTTAGGTGATTTCAATGTTTACCACCGCCAATGTCTTTCATCTAGATCTCATGAACTAGCTGGTGAATTTGCCTACCAATTTTCTATCCAGAACAACCTTGAGCAGGTGGTGCATTTCCCTATCCGTATCCCTGACCGCCTTGGTGATGAACCCACCATATTTCATCTTTTCCTAACTTTTATCTTTCTCTTTACACTGTTAAGCACTTTCCTCCTCTGGGTTCATCCGATCACCTTACTATCTCTGTATCTTGTCTTGTCTCTTCAATTCTTACGCAAGAAATGCCCACTCCTTCGGTGAGGAGACGTTTCATATATATATATATATATATATATATATATATATATATATATATATATATATATATATATATATATATATATATATATATATATATATATATATATATATATATATATATATATATATATATATATGCGGTTGTGCTTTTCTGATTTCCCATGGAATGATTTCTGTTTCCGTACGAGGGGTCCCTCGGAATGCGAAGAGCGCGTAACCAAGGTAATTCTCTCTGGCATGGAGTCGTACATTCCATATTCTTTCACTTCTACTGAGCCTAACAAACCTTAGTTTAATTCTGCTTGTTATCGTACTTTCCGCCGCAGGGATGCTGCCTTCAGAGATTATCGTCTTCTTCAGACTTATAGTTCATCTGGGAATCATGCAAAATCCTTTCTACGCAACACTGAAAACTCTTTTCTTCGTAGAAAATGCAATACTCTTTCTGGTTCTTCTTTTTCATGTCCTTTTGTAGCATTTTGAAAAAAAATGTCAATTCTAACTTTTCTTCTTCCTCTTATCCTCTTTTAGTATCTTCAGAACATTTGTATTCTTCTAAAGCTAGACTCTTCGCTCAAACTTTTGCCTCAAATTCAACCTTAGATGTTTCGGGAGTTGTTCCTACTCCTTCAACCTCATTCAATTCATTTGCGTCTAAAATTATAATTTCTCCTAAAGATGCAATCTCTGCTTTTTTTTGTGCCTAACACTAAGAAGGTTTAAGGTCCTGATGGTATTCCTCCTCTGGTTCTCAAAACTTGTACTTTCGATCTTGCACCCTGCCTTGGTAAACTATTTCGTTTTTGTCTTTCTTCTTCAATCTTCCCTTCTTGCTGGAAACGTGCGCTCATTTAGCCTTTGCCGAAGAAGGGGGGGGGGAACTCCTCTTAACCCTCTAACTACCGTCCAATTTCTTTAACCTCCACTCTCAAAGGACTTCGAATCTATCTTTAACAGGAAGATTTGGAAGCATCTCAATTCTTCTAATCTTAACTCTGATCGCCAGTATGGCTTACGTAAGAAACTCCCTACTGGTGATCTTCTTTCCCTTCACTCTGACTCTTGGTCCTCTCCTCTTCGGCATTTCGGTGATTCTTTTGCTGTAGAGCTAGACGTATCGAAAACTTTCGATAGGGTCTGGAACAAAGCTTTGATTTCCAAACTTCTCTCTTTCGGAATCTATCCTTCTCTCTGATTTCCTTTCAGGTGGTTTTGTAGCACCTGTTGTAGACGGCTACCGTTCATCCTTTAAATCTTTTAATAGTGGTGTTCATCAGGGTTCTGTCCTATTCCCAACACTTTCCTACTTTTCATAAATGGCCTTCTCTCTGTTGCTTTTTTCCTATCCACTCCTATACCATTTCCTCCACCCTTTATTTCTGATTTCAGTTTGAAAAGCGCTCCTCCCAACAGCAGTTAATAGACGCAAGGAGGGTAGCCTGGGAGCAACTAAACTCTGAACTATCTCGAATGTCAAATTGGGGCAAAGAAAACATGGTCGTTTTCAAAGCCTCCAAAATTCAATTCCTCTATCCCTCTACTCGACACCATCTTCCACACACTTATGATATCTTCTTCGAAAACTTAAAACTCAAAATTTCATCTGTCGTTAATATTCTTGATGTTTGTTTTTCTTTTGATCTTTCTTGGAATGATCATATTATTTCTCTTTCTAGACAAGCTTCTAATTGGGTAGTTGTTCTGAGGCGCCTTCGGAATTTCTTCACACCACCACAGTGGCTTGCTCTTTGTAGGAGTGTTGTTCGCCCTTATTTGGAGTATGCATCACACATCTGGGGTAGTTCCACTCATTCAGCTTTCTTTCAAACGGTGAAGTCTAGGGATTTTCGTCTTATCAACACTTCTGCTCTCATTTATTCTCTCCAATCTCTTTCTGCCCGTCGAATTGTTGCGTCACTCTCTCTATACTACCACTATTACAATGAACACTGCTCTTCTGAACTCTTCCATAGCATTCCTCCTCCATTGAGAAGGGCTCGTGTGAAATGCCTTCCTACACAGTCTCATCCCTTCTCTGTCCAACTCTTTGACCCCAGACTTACCCACTTTGCTCAATCTTATAAGTGTTCAACTAATAAAGTCTTGAACTTATTCCCTTCATCTATTTTTCCAACTTCTTATGACTTACACACCTTTAAACGCCGTGTATCGGCAAACATCAGCCTTTAAATGACCAGATTTCTGATTTCCCCCTAACTCTGGTGGAAATTTTAGTAGGCCTCTGAACTTTGCCAACCAGAAGTAATTTAATTTAATTTAATAATATATATATATATATATATATATATATATATATATATATATATATATATATATATATATATATATATATATATATATATATATATATATATATTTTAGGTGGACCGGATAGTTATTTTTTACTATCCGCGGATGCGGATGCGGTTGCGGATATTCAATTGCGGATATCCGCAGATGCGGATGCGGATGCGGATAGTTTAATTTTTTTAAGAGTTTTTGCCATAGATTCTTGGAATTTTAAATATAATATCCAGAATCTATGTTACCAGGGTGTGGGACGGGGACCCAACTCTTGAACACCCCACCAACCTCTTTCCCCAACCTCAACCCATTTTAAAAAGGTTATATATATATATATATATATATATATATATATATATATATATATATATATATATATATATATATATATATATATATATATTATATATATATATATATATATATATATATATTATATATAATATATATATATATATATATATATATATATATATATATATATATATATATATATAATATATATAATATATATATATATATATATATATATATATATATTATATATATATATATCCAGTAATTCAGTATTATTACCTTCACACTTCACAGTTTCACATATTCCATTTGAAGTTAATAATTGGTAAGTTATTTTTTAGAAATAAAAGCTTTTGGGCTCTTTCAGGTGAAAGTTTGGTTCGCTTTTCGTCGTAAATGAGGCCTGCACAACTGAAAAGACGCTCACTAGCAACACTAGTTGAAGGACATGCTAAATAAGTCCTTGCCAGCTCAGCAAGAAAAGGGAAACTTTTGCAATTATCTCTCCACCAAACCAGTTGGTCTTTATCTGCCTCCAAACGTGGGAGTTTCAGATAATTTTCAATAATCGATATTGTATCCTTTGACACTTCTGACTGTGATTCTTCATGCTGCTGGAAGCTAGAAGATCTTTCATTGATTTAGCAATGCTTAAGCTAACAGATTTTGTTTCTTTTGTATCTGAGAGCTTTTGCTTTTTCTTGAAAGGCGTTATTTTAGCTGTTTCTATCATCTCATCGCATAAGCATCCTAATTTGATTTTAACATTCTGAGAAACAAGTGGTTTAAAAAATTTTGTTTTGTACCTAGGATCTAAAAAGGTTGCAATTGTATAAGCATCATCATTTTCCAGGTTTTCAAATCTGTCGTTCATCTCCTTCATTAATGTTCCAGTTTCAGTCATCCTTGAAACTCCCTTAGACTTAATAACATTTGTTAACACAACTTTCAATGTTGAAACAAGTGGTATCACATCTGACAAACATGATTCAGCTGAACTTATAATTTAATTTTAATTTTTTACTATCCGCGGAGGCGAATGTGGTTGCGGATATCCAATTGCGGATATCCGCGGATGCGGATATTGGAAAAATGATGCGGATATCCGCAGTTGCGATGCGGATGCGGATATCCGGTCCACCTCTAATATATATATATATATAATATATATATATATATATATATATATATATATATATATATATATATATATATATATATTATATATATATATATATATATATATATATATATATATATATATATATATATATATATATATATATATATATATATATATATATATATATATATATATATATATATATATATATATATATATATATATATATATATATATATTATATATACTGACTACGGTGGAATTCGGACGTGTTAGAAACAGCTGGGAAAGAAGAATAGAGAAGAACCAGAGAAATGATTGGAAGGGTGGTCTGTGGTCTTCTGACGAAGTGTTGAAGATCTTTTCGTCTGAAGAAAGAAAAGAATAGATTGAATGCAAGAATCCAGATTATTATTTAGAAGTAATTGGAAAATTTTTTGGTCGAAGAAAATATTTAAAATTTTATTGAATTTAACATTTGAATTAAAATAAGTTGAATCAAAATTAATATTTAATATCAAGAGGAGCAACAAAATTTTCGAAAGAGGTCTTTTAGTAATTTTAAATCAAAATCATATGTGAAGTAACAAAATTTTCGGAAGAGGTCTTTTAAATAATTTTAAATCAAAATCATCCGTGAAGCAATAAAATTTTTAATTGAAACTTCTAGATAACTTCTGGTAGAAAAGGATTGGGATTTCGACGTAGTCAGAACAAATGAGGAATTATTCTTCACCTGGTTCTAAAGGCTGGGAACCTTTTACACCAGTTTTTTTTTTCTTCCCAAGTACGACTGCAGGAACATGAAGTTTCTGTAGCCGACACCACCCTGCATCTTGCGGGATATGGTGTAGAGTATAAAAAAAAATAAAACATAATAATATATATATATATATATATATATATATATATATATATATATATATATATATATATATATATATATATATATATATATATATATATATATATATATATATATATAATTAGGAACGCGGTTTCTAAAGGAGAAATGGTCACAAACAGCTTTGTTTCTTTTTAAATATTTTAATCCCTCAATTCTAGTTACAAATACACAAATGATATAACGAAAATAAAAGGATTAATTCTTCTTCAATATTTGTTAGTTTTAAAAGCACCGAGACTCTCCGTATCCTTTTAATTTTCCTTGTAATATCAATGGTTTCTTATAATTCACTAAATAAATATATGGTAATTAAAATGTTGGTTTTATCGCTCGACTCTCTACCCCACAAAGTTTCTGAGGCTGCTGCATCAAATGCTGAACTGCCTTCTCTATGCGCAACTTCTTCTTTCAAACGTAATTTATTTGGCCGTTGGCGTCTGCTGACGTCAAAAAGGCATTCTCTTTTATTTTTAGCTATTTTAAAATGCTATTTTCATACAGCATTATTATTACAATTAACCCATTATTTTCAATAACCTCAGTTAATGAATTTGTAGTAGCATTAAGCCTCTATCCCCATTAAGGATTATTAAAACAATAGATACAATTAACATAAAAACATTCAACATATAAAACAACACGTATTATGCGTATGAAAGAGGATACCGAAATCATTACAGATTTTTTATTTAATACAGGGGGTGGCAAGGAGTTGTGCCAACTCCGTTATATATATATATATATATATAATATATATATATATATATATATATATATATATATATATATATATATATATATATATATATATATATATATATATATATATATATATATATATATATATATATATATATATATATATATATTATATATATATATATATATATATATATATATATAATATATATATATATATATATATTATATATATATATATATATATAATAGTACGAATTCACGATCCAGATATATAAATCCCGATCCCGATCCCGATAGGAAAATTTTAATCACGACAGATCGAGTTCCAGGAAAATCCCGGTATTCTGATCCCTGTGTTCCGTTTATTTTATAATGAAAAGATTTTGTAATTTGGCTGTTTTAAATATTTCACAGAATATTCATAAGATTTCAATGATAAATGCAAACCAGCTTCTAATAGTTCCGATTTTATTGTTAGGGTAGCATAATTGCCAAGCACCAACACACGGGTGGAACAGACCACCCTCTTTTCATCCTCTAGATCTGGCAACAGTGGACGGGAGATGGCGTCAGCATTTCGGCGAAGGCTCAGAAAGAACGAAAAATCAGTGTCAGTTTACTTGTTTCTATAGTTGTAATTTTTGGTGGTGGTTCTATTCTACACTTCTACTCTTTCGAAATTGATAATTTATTATTATTTTTGTTGTTGTTATTTTTGATCAGTAGAGTGAATAATGTGAGTTTAGGTTATACTTTATTGTGTTTTATTCAAATTTCAAATAGTATATTATTTGCGCTCTTCACATTATTTTATGCTCTTAATATTATTATAATATATATATATATATTATATATATATATATATATATATATATAATATATATATATATATATATATATATATATATATATATATATATATATATATATATATATATATATATATATATATATCTTCAGCGTTCCAATAATGACTAGAATAAATGCCTTTTGGCAGCACTTTAAACCGTACAGCACGGATAGGGGCATTGTAGTTTGTCAACTGAAGCCATGCAAAGGTACATCAACCTTAAATATTAAGTTGAGTAGCGGCTCGACAAAAGAAATGAGTGTTCATTTGCAATCGAATCATAAAAAGGAATATGAAGAAGTAGAAAGCTTCAGAAAGGAAAAGTTTTAGAATCAGCATAAAAACGGTAACATCTCCAATCGATATATACTCTTATAACTGGGAAAGCGGACTCTTCAAAGCACTCATTCAGAGAAAATGCTTCAGAAATGGAAACTAAAGTTATTGACGAATCTGATTTCAACGATGACGTTGATCTTGATTCTTCAAGTTCAACAGTCTCTCTTTGGGCCTATGGATTACTACTGTGGTTCTGCAAAGAATTGACCGGAGGCAGACTGCCTCTTAGTGAATTGGATATGCACTGCAACACTGCCTCACAAAACTGTGGACAACGACCATTTTCGGAAATTTATTGACTTTGTAAATACTAGTCTCCAAAATAAATACGAGTTACAGCGTGAAGGAAAGTTGCGAAGGATAATTATACCGGAGATCTGTGACGCAGTAAGATGGGGAATTTCATTATTGTTGTCTGAAGAAGTCATCGTTTTGCTTTGACACTTATTTTTGGAGTTCTAATCACTCAGCAATCGTACTTGTCACTCATTTCATTGATTATAAAAAAAGACAGCGAAAAATTGTCGTTCTGCAATGCAAGCCAACCTTTAAGCGCCACACAGTCGAAAACATTGCTGCAGATCTTCGAAGCATAATTGAGCAATGGGGACTCCAATGTAAGTTGCACCTTGTACTACGTGATTTAGTTGCAAACATGGTGGCTTCCATGAGAGTTGGGCATGTCGACGATGCTATCTGTTTCCTGCATTTGCTTCACTTAATTGTTACTAAGGAGGTCATAGCGCAACAATCAGTAGTTGAAATGTTTGAGAGTGCCAGCAATGTCGAAAAGGATTTCTCTAAAAAACAGGAATACAAAGGAGCTATACACAAAGCATTTGATGCACTGAATCATCATCCTCTTGTTTTCCTTCGCAGGCAAGTACAAAAAATGAGTTAAGATGTCTACTTCATCTAAAACAGCCATCGTCTTGGCTTTGTCCATTTTAGAGGAATCTGAATTCACAGTGAGTTATTCTCACAAACTGACACCGAATGACTGGAGTTTAATTAAATCACTGAACTCGCTGCTTTCACTCTTCGAAACAACAGTGCTGATGGCAGAAAAAGAAGCAAGCTGCATAAGCGAGGGTAAAAAATTGGAAAACGCAGGTATTCCCTTTGTCAAAATCACAAGACAGAGTTTGCTTAAAGATATTGATATATATTTGCATGGAGATGATCAACGCATGCATATGTGAACATCGAGAAATCTAAGTCGTAATAAGTCGCTACCGTTATAGATCCGCTCTTCAAAATCGCAAAAATTTTCCTTTACCACGAAGCTCACTGACATGCAAATTCGAGACTATATGCAAATTGAGAACCCAGCATTGTAATAACCTTTCAGAATGATCAACACAACTCTGGTTCTTCGATTTTCACGGAGTCCGATGATTACTGGGAAGAGTTAATGAAGCTTATGGGTGGAGGCGATAATAATAGTCCATCACAACACACCAATAAATTAGTATCTAGCAACATTTTCCCTAATCAAGTTGCGAAAAAGGAACTCGAAGCATACATGGCTGATAATATTCGGTTACCAACAAAAAATCCACTGAATTATTGGAAGATGAAAAAGACTTTTCCGAATCTGATTCACGATGCTCATCGTTTCCTCGCAGCACCACTGAGTAGCCTTACATCTGATATACAGTTCAAAGTTGGTAAACGCGTGATTACTGACACACGCTCTCGATTGCTGCTATAGAATACGGAGATGCTCATCTAAATGAAAATTACAATGTTCGCCAAGTGGGCTATAGCACTTTCATAGTTCACAAGGAGCACAGGGAGTTCAAAAACAAACACAAATACACAGAACATGAATATCAGTTGGCTGCTGAGTTTGACATGTTACTGCAATCAAGCGGCAGCGAAGATAGCAACTGCGCTATGAAGGAAACTAACGAAAAGGAAATAAGGAATGTTATTATTAAAAAACTAAAAGAAATCTTATTAAAAAGAATGTTATTATATATATATATATATATATATATATATATATATATATATATATATATATATATATATATATATATATTATATATATATATATATTTTTACATAGCTTTAAATTAACCATATAAGTTTTTCTTTAAAAGTTAGGTGAAGTGCATTTGTATCCCAAATTGCACAGCACAAATTACGCTTGTGTGATTAGTAACCATAATGCAGTAATGTCATGTTTTATTTTCAGTAAATAATAATAATAAAAAAAAACTTCTGTGATTACTGGCTTCCCCGCTGCCAGGCTCATCCCAGCGTGTGGATCTGGGTTCCCAACTAATTTAAATAGTGAACGTGGACAGCCGAAGCCAATATATTAATGTATTGAAAATCCCTTTCCCGATCCCTGATCCCGATAAAAATCGTAATCCCGATCCCGAATAATTTTCGATTGGTTACGATCACTAATATATATATATATATATATATATTATATATATATATATATATATATAATATATATATATATATATATATATATATATATATATATATATATATATATATATATATATATATATATATATATATATATGTTGATGAGCTTTTAAGATATTTTAAATAATCGAAAGTTCTTAATTAATTTGTGAATGAAATCCTCTTAGTTGGTTACAACAACTTTAGTTGTAAAACAAGATTTAAAAAAAAAAGAAAAAAAATAAGAAAGTAATATGATAGTATACTTTTGAAATTTAAGCAGTGTAACTTTTAAATACTTTATCTTCATTCCACAGATAGGTAATGAATGTTGGGCTGCAAGAACAAAAGCAGTTCTTTTCGATATGTCATACTTTGGCCAAATTTATATGACAGGACCTGATTCCCAAAAAGCAGCTGATTGGCTCTTCACAGCAAACATGCAAAAGAAACCTGGCAATGTTGTTTACACATGTATAACTAACGAACAAGGAGGAATTGAGGCTGATTTAACTGTGGTACGATTATTTTCATAACTTAGAAATAAATTTACTTCACAATACCGATCTACAAACAAGTTTTATATATATATATATATATATTATATATATATATATATATATATATATATATATATATATATATATATATATATATATATATATATATATACTATTATATAATATATATAATATATATATATATATATATTATATATATATATATATATATATATATATATATATATATATATATATATATATATATATATATATATATATATATATATATATATATATATTATATATATATATATATATATATATATATATACTATATATATATATATATATATCACCCTCTCTTCTTCTAGACCTCACCTCTTATTCTTACCGAAACTCAGATGTTTGAGCGTTCTGATAGCAAACCCTATTCTGTTTCTTCCTGTCTCTATCCTCAATTTTCAGCCAAAGGCGGTTGTTGTGCATACGTGCGAAACGATGTCGTTTGTTCTCGTGTCTCTAATTTGGAGTCTTCCGAATTTTCCACCTTATGGCTTAGGCTCTCTTGCCATTCTACGACTAAATTTCATTTGTTCAGTTTATTTATCTCCTAATTCTACTGACTATGCTAAATTCTTCGACTATTTAAACTCCAAAATAGAGCACATTCTCTCTTCTTCTCCTTTCTCTGAAATCATCATATTAGGTGATTTCAATGTTCACCACCGCCAATGGCTTTCTTCTAGTTCTCATGATACAGCTAGTGAACGTGCCTTCCTTTTCGCTATCCAAAACGACCTTGAGCAGTTGGTGCAGCTCCTACTCGTATCCCTGATCGTCTTGGAGATGAACCCAACGTTCTAGACCTTTTCCTAACTTCTAATCCTTCTCCTTATACTGTTAAACTCTTTCCTCCTCTGGGTTCCTCCGATCATCTTCTTATCTCTGTATCCTCTTCTATCTCTTCAAGTCTTCCGCAGGAAAGACCCCCTTCTACGGAAAGGAAACGCCTGTGGCACTTCGGTGCCGCAAGCTGGTCGGACTTGCGGTCGTACTTCTTTGATTTCCCGTGGAATGATTATTGCTTCCATGGGAGGGGTCCCTCGGAGTGTGCAGAACGCATTACCGAGGTGATTCTCTCTGGCATGGAGGCATACATTCCATTTTCTTTCCCTTCTACTAAACCTAACAAACCTTGGTTTAACTCTGCTTGTTCTCGTGCTATCCGCCGCAGGGATGCTGCCTTCATGATTACCGTCGTCTTCAAACTCCAGAAACTCACGCTACTTATATTTCATCCCGGAATCGTGCAAAATCTATCCTTCGTAACACTAAAACTCCTTTCTCCGTAGAAAATGCAATAATCTTTCTGGTTCCTCTTCTTCACGTTCTTTCTGGCATTTTGCAAAAAATGTCAACTCTAACTTTGCTTCTTCCTCTTTCCCTCCTTTAATATCTTCCGACGGCACAACTGCTGTTTTACCTTCTTCTAAAGCTGAACGCTTTGCTCAAACTTTTGCCTCTAATTCAACCTTAGACGATTCCGGAGCTATTCCTCCTCCTTCAACCCCCTCTAACTCAATTATGCCTAAAATTGTAATTTCTTCTAAAGATGTCATTTCTGCTCTCTCTGAGCTTAATACTAAGAAGGCTTACGGTCCTGATGGTATTCCTCCTGTGGTTCTCAAAACTTGTGCTTCCGAGCTTGCACCCTGCCTCGGTAAACTATTTCGTCTTTGTCTCTCTCCTTCAACCTTCCCTTCTTGCTGGAAACGTGCGCTCATTCAAACTGTGCCGAAGAAGGGGGACCCCTCTCAATCCTCCAACTACCGTCCTATTTCTTTGACCTCCGTTCTCTCTAAAGTTTTCGAATCTATCCTTAACAGGAAGATTTGGAAAGCATCTCAATTCTTCTAATCTTATCTCTGATCGCCAGTATGGCTTTCGTAAGAAACGCTCTACAGGTGATCTTCTTTCCCTTCTCTCTGAATCTTGGTCCTCCGCTATTCGGCATTTCGTGAATCTTTTGCTGTCGCGCTGGACATATCGAAAGCCTTCGATAGAGTCTGGCACAAAGCTTTGATTTCTAAACTTCCCTCTTTCGGTATCTATCCTTCTCTCTGTGATCTTCTCGCTAATTTCCTTTCCGGTCGTTCTATAGCAGCTGTTGTAGACGGACACCGTTCATCCTTTAAATCTATTAATAGTGGTGTTCCTCAGGGTTCTGTACTATCACCAACACTTTTTCTACTCTTCATTAATGACCTTCTCTCTATCACCTCATCTCCTATCCACTCCTATGCTGATGACTCCACCCTTCATTATTCCTTCCATTTTGAAAAACGTCCCACCCAACAGCAGTTGATAGACTCGAGAAGGGTAGCCTTGGAACAACTAACCTCTGAATCTTTCTCGTATTTCAAATTGGGGCAGAGAAAACATGGTTGTTTTCAATGCCTCAAAAACTCAGTTCCTCCATCTCTCCACTCGACACAATCTTCCACACAACTATGATATCTTCTTCGAAAACACACAACTCATGCCTTCATCTGTCTTTAATATTCTTGGTGTTTCTTTTTCTCGTGATCTTTCTTGGAAAGATCACATTACTTCTCTTTCTAAACAAGCTTCTAAGAGGTTGGGTGTTCTGAGGCGCCTTCAGAATTATTTCACGCCACCCCAGTTGCTTGCTCTGTATGGGGGTGTTGTTCGTCCCTGTATGGAGTATGTTTCGCACATCTGGGGTGGTTCCACACATACAGCTCTCTTAGAGAAGGTGGAGTCAAGGGCATTTCGTCTCATCAACTCTCCTGCTCTTACTAACTCTCTTCAATCTCTTTCTGCCCGTCGAATTGTTGCGTCACTCTCTCTTTACTATCGCTATTACAACGGACACTGCTCTTCTGAACTCTCTCGTTGCATACCTCCTCCATTGAGAAGAGCTCGTGCGACACGCCTTTCTACACATTCTCATCCTTTCTCTGTCCAACTCTCCGACCCCAGACTTAACCGCTATGCTCAGTCTTACATATACTCTACTGGTAAAGTCAGGAACACACTCCCTTCATCTGTTTTCCCAACTTCCTTTGACTTGCATACTTTCAAACGCCGTGTGTCTGGACACGTCGGCCACCATCGACCATGATAATAGATCTTTCCAACTCCGGTGGAATTTGGTAGGCCTCTGGCCTTTGCCCACCGGAGGAGACATAAATATATATATATATATATATATATATATATATATATATATATATATATATATATATATATATATATATATATATATATATATATATATATATATATTATATAATATATATATATATATATATATATATATATATATATAATATATATATATATATATTATATATATATATATATATATATATATATATAATATATATAATATATATATATATATATATATATATTATATATATATATATATATATATATTAGAGTATCGTAGATGGTTCAGACATTTGTAGCTGGGAGCCTTCATTTAATGAAGAGAGAGGATTTTACATAGCGACTGGTGGAGGAGCAACACTTCAGAATAAAGCTCACATTATGAAGGAAATCAGAAAACATAAATGGAATGTCAGTCTTCACGACTTCACTGAGAAAATGGGAGTTCTCTCCTTACAAGGACCAAAGAGCAGAGACATAATTCAGGAGCTCACAAACGCTGATTTGAGCAACGAAAGTTTTCCATTCTCTTCTCACAAAGTTATCGACATCGCTGGCCAAAGAGTGAGAGCAATTCGGCTGTCATTTGTCGGCGAACTTGGTAAGATGACTATGATTTTTTTGCATTTTTTATAAAACAATATAATTGATTGATAACCTTACTTACTATATTATTTTAAAACCACAAATTTAGCTTTTAATATACTTTAAATTCAAATATATTATTTGTTTAGCATCTTGTATTTCAGGATTCAAAATTTAAAATATTTGTGTTTTTTATTTTATTTTTAATTTATTTATTTTTTAGCCCATCACCACTGTCAATTTATTCATTCATTTGAATTTTGTATTTTGGGTTCGAGTTTATATATATATATATATATATATATATATTATATATATATATATATATATATATATATATATATATATATATATATATATATATATATATATATATATATATATATATATATATATATATATATATATATATATATATATATATATATATATATATATATATATATATATATATAGCAGCAGCTTATCTTATAAAAGATTTAAATATACAGTGGCTGGTATATTTTATATTTTGTTCAGGCATTTTCTTAATTAAATTTAGAAAATATAATTGCTATTATTATTATTAGTACTACTAATATTTTATTTAATATAAACTTTATTATAAAGCAAAAATTCTCAATCTCATTTATATTACCATTATTTAATAAAGGTTTCTGAAATTTAAAAAAAAAAATTTTTATAAATAAATTTCCTGTAAAAATTGTCGTAACGAATCGTTGGGACAAGTGACAAAAATGTCACATCAAAATTTTTCGATTATTTTCTTATTATAAAATAAATCTGTGAAGCGACTTTCTTATGTTTAACATGTCTTTTCTACAATGAAAATTTTATTGTGACATTTTTGCCACTTGTCCCAACGATTCGTTAGGACTATTTTTGTAGTTAATTTGAGCATGAATATCATAAAATACTGAAACCTTTATGTTTTGTTTACTACTTGTAGTTAGACTAACAAACACTAAGTTTATCAGTAATAAAAAAGCTTACAATGATGCCAACAAAATTCAACACTACAACTTTATTTTATTATTACTTAAAACAGATTTTCATTTTCATCAAATTCTTGTTCTGTTATTTTAGAATACACTTCGCAGTATAAATATTTTCAAAAATTTCATTATATTTTTATCAACATAGTTTTATGAGTGATATAACACTTTGATTTATATTCAGTTGAAATATATTTAACTGAAATAAATGCAAACTTTTAATTCTTTTCGAATTTTCTCACCAGGATGGGAGCTCCACATATCAGAAGCAGCTGCTCTTCCTGTATACCAAGCCATTCATAAGGTTGGAAAAAAATATGGTCTTGTCAATGGTGGGTATCGCGCCTTGGACAGTCTATCCTGTGAAAAAGGCTACGTCTTATGGCACGCAGATATTCGTCCAGACGACACACCCCTCGAAGCAGGATTACAATTTACTTGCAAGCTTAAAGCATCAGAATCATTTTTAGGAAAAGAAGCATTACTTATTCAGAAGGATCAAAAACCAAGGAAGAAGCTTATAACCTTTACTCTGAATGATCCATCCGTTGCCATACATGGACTTGAAGGAATACTGAGAGACGGAGAACCTGTAGGATATGTACGCAGAGCAGAGTACGCCTTTTATTTGGGTACAAGTATAGCTAGAGGATACGTAAAGAATCCTTCTGGTAGTGAGATATCAAAAGAATTTTTAAGCACAGGCAAATGGAAAATAAATGTTATGGGAGAGACACACCCTATCACAGTCCATTTAACATCCCCATTTGACCCTAAAAATTTGAGGATTAAAGGAATATATGAAGATCAAATTATTTAATACAAATTAATACAAAACAATAAGGAGTAAACGGATAACCAAAACTTAGATTATCCCCACCAAATAATGTTAAATAATGTGAAAATGTTTTTCAATTTAACCATGGAAATATGCTTTCGAAAGAGCAAATAGGATTTAATCTTTTTATAAACAAAGAAATTTGTAAGTTTCATAAAATAAAATTATTTTTGATATTTTCTTATAAATTGGAGAGTCGTTTTAGACTGTATACTTGAAGCTGCTTTGCCTTCATATATACTAAAAAAAATATAATTCACATCCGTGATATCTAAATATTGGTTTTAAATTTCTTTAAATTGATAAATTTTGCTATATAAAACAATATTGGGAATTGAACCCATTATATCTTCAAATTATTTACTACTACTACTACTACCACTAATAATAATAATAATAATAATAATAATAATAATAATAATAATAATAATAATAATAATAATAATAATAATAATAATAATAATAATAATAATATATAATAATAAAAAAAAAAAAAATAAAAAAAATAAAAAAAAAAAAAAAAAAATAATTAATAATAATAATAATAATAATAAATAATAATTATAATAAGAGTTACAATAAAAGTAATAAATAAATATATAAAATTTAATTTTTCCTCTGCCACATGAACATTTAAGTGATTTTCTTATTAAATTGATCATTCGGATTACGAAAATGATGTTAAAAACTTCGTAATTCATACCAATTTTGTGTGATAAAAGAAAGTTTAAATAATACCGGCAAATATAAACAAAAAAGCTCCCATTTCAAATTTAATACAGGAAACAATAAAAATGTTCCTTAAATATATATATATATATATATATATATATATATATATATATATATATATATATATATATATATATATATATATATATATATATATATATATATATATATATATATATATATATATATATATATATATATATATATATATATATATATATATATATATATATATATATATATATATATATATATATATATATATATTATATATATATATATATATATATATATATAGTATATATATATATATATATATAATATATATATATATAATAAATTTAAGCTTTTTTTAAAGTAAAAAAGTGAAACAAAATATGCCAATGCATCTATTAAACAAAAACTGAGTTTAAAAGAAAATTTAGATTTTTTAAACAAATGGTTGCCACAATTTAATTTCTTTCTCATATGCTTCGTTTTATTTTCTCTTAGTTAGAACCAGAAGTAGTCACCCATTATGTTAGGATGTGCTCTTCCTTGAAATAGGTGTTCCATTGTCAAGATGTCTTAGTGGAATCTTTCTCTCTGTTCGTCACTAACAGCGCCCAAGTTTTAGGGAAAGAAATTCAAACGGGAATGCAGAAAGTGAATTTTTAGTGACATCTGACATCAGAGCTTCTGATAACTGTCCAAGAGTTTACTTACCAACTCTTCGTAATTTTCAGCTTTGTTGTTACTTAGAAATCCCTAAACTACTAATTTAAATGTCCTCCAAGCAGATACTTTCAAAGCAGTTAACTTTTTCTCAAAAGGGTTATCCTTCAAGAGTTTTCTGATCTGTGGGCCAAAGAATATTCCTTCTTTCAATTTTGCCTCACTTGAAACAGGGAACTGAGTCCTGAGATATGAAAAGCCATTTCCATTTTTATATCCGTTCCCTTAATAAAGTTTTTCATTAAGCCTAATTTTATATGTAAAAGGGGAAGCAGTATATTCCTTGAGTTAACTAAAGGTCGATACTTAACATTTTCAAGTCCAGGAAAGTAGTTACTTCTTTTTGCCCACTCTTTCTGTATATATTGCTTGTATGTTGCTCTACTGCCCCATATGCAAAGGAAACAGCAGTATTTGGTGAATCCATCCTAAAGTTCCATTAACATTTCTACAAATTTTTAAGTATCCACAGATTTCCAACCATATCGGTTACAGTGTAATGCCTTAATTAAAAATGACGTACTATCACATGTTTCCTTCATATTTAATGAGTATGCTAATGTAATGAAGGCTTGGAATTACCATTATGAAGCAATACTTTTTTTTTTTTTTTAAGTTATCACCATCACTCACGGGCTGAGCCCTTTTCGAGGAGTGCGGTTCTTAGCCAGGGAAATTGAGTTATATGTTATTTCTGACCAAGATGATAAGTTACACAGATTATTTGGGTTTGGGATAGGGAAACCCTGCTCCGGTACAGACCAATCAAGTTTTATTTTTTCCACCGGTGGGCGTGGTTTCAAATCCTTGATAGGCGACCCTTTCTGTAGGAGCAATTTAGAGAGAATGTGATATTATATATGTTGAAATAGCGTGGAATGTTGTAAGTGTTGGCTATGTTTTTAAGCGATATATGAGTATTGAGATTAGCGTAAGAATACACCTTGCCGTAAACTGTAATTAATTAACTACAGAAAATCTCCTACAAACGACAATTTGCTTTCAGACTTCTTTGAGGAATCTATAAAAAGTCTCCATTCTTCTGTGGCATGCCTGAAACCAAGTTCAGTCATTAAACCGTCAATATTTGTACACACACATAAAGATCGTTTCATGGTGAAGTATTTTGAAAATCGCTCGTCTTTGTCTATATACTGAAATTCTAGTGCATGTTGCCAACAAATTCCACGGCTGCAGCCTTGATCCTAAGAGTTCAGCTTGTCCTTTGCTGAGATCCAAATCTCTTACTAGATTGAAGAGCTCTCTTTGTTGAATGAGATGGGGTGTCTTCTCATGAAATGGAACGAAGGACAGGTCAAATGCTGCTAATTTTTCAATTTCCTTAACCGTTTCCTCTTCAGGGATACTGAATTCTTCCAAGTCCATTGGTGGCTTAGGCACTGAAAGTCTAGGTCCATGTATTACTGGTCGAATTGCAGATGGAAGATAAACTATTTTTGATTTTATTTTCTTTGAAAATCCTTGTACCTTTGTGAGGCAAAAATAGCAATCTTCCATTCATCCACTTAATGAAATTGGTGTAGCAAGTTGCATAAGATTTTGTCCTGGTCTTAAATGTGACATCCAAAATATTAATAATATGCTTAATATGTGGTTAATATTAATATGTGGTTAATATTAATATGTGGTTGTTAAATACCGCCTACCATTTTTTTTTTTACTGTAACATTTTTTTATGTAACAAATGCAGACTGTTGGATTTAGACACTTGCGACGGTCTATATTCATTTCAAAATATCACATTTCTGATGTTTAATAAAGCAACAGCATACGTGGCAAAATCTTTGCTGAGTAATGTAATTTTTATTATTTTAATAAGTAATTTAGTAAAACTCAAATACTCACTGTTGAAGAAAAATAAAGTATTCTTACAAATTAAAATATTTACGAGATGTAAATATTTGGTGATTATTATTATTATTATTATTATTATTATTATTATTATTATTATTATTATTATTATTATTATTATTATTATTATTATTATAGGCTGTCCTTAATTTTTATAATCCAAAATCCAAATAACATAATTTTAACTATTTTTTGCTCTGTTTAATGTTATTTAATAACGATTTTCTTTTTACATTCAAAATTTTATATATATATATATATATATATATATATATATATATATATATATATATATATATATATATATATATATATATATATATATATATATATATATATATATAT
>SEYY01019560.1:52500-55000 GCA_009176605.1 Armadillidium nasatum
AACTTTATATATAGCGAAAAAAGTATTCAATTTTTTGTAGTTCCTTTTATATAAGAAAATCATATTATAAACTTCTGCCTGTAAATAAGCTTCTCGGTGTCAGTCTCGTTGAGGATCTTTTCTTTTTCATGATTCAACTTTCAAAGGCTTTAGTCATGGTATTTCAGTAGATCACTTTTTTCTTATACTGAGTGTATCGAAAGAATACAACAATTTATATCTCCGTCCACTGTTTCTGTTCATGTTTTTGAAATTCCATTTCAGACATCGTGACTGAAAGTTCTGCAGCATCTAAAACCGTAATTTTTTAAAACTATTTTTCTTTCTCAAAGTTTATACCCAAATATCTTCAGTTTATTAGAAGTCTTGATTAGTACCATAAATGTAAAAAATTACCTGTCCTTATGACTGCTACTATAGATATTTAAAAAATTCAGTTTCGCCAGCTTCACGTATTGTTCTAGCTTTTTATACGAGAGAGAGAGAGAGAGAGAGAGAGAGAGAGAGAGAGAGAGAGAGAGAGAGAGAGAGAGAGAGAGAGAGAGAGAGAGGAGAGAGAGAGAGAGAGATCTGCATTTAAAGAAATTTTCATATTGAAAAATTAGGCATAATTTATTTTCACCTGATTTTCAAATTCCAAATTAACAGATTTACATTTGACTAACAGAGTGTTTTGTTTTGTTTCAGCTTCATCTTTCTCCACAATTTTGTCGCTGTCTGACTATAAATATATAAGAAAAAAATTATTATTTTTCTTGGAAAATCATAAATTTTGAGTTGTCAAATTTAAAACACTTAAAGATATTTAATCAATATATACTTTTTTCCTTATTTCATTTGTTCAAGTTAATTTACTTTTAAAAATAACAATCCATTAAAATAAATTTCAAATATGAAAATAATTCTAATAGCAATGTCTTTAATTGTAATTATAATTGCAGCGTCTTTTAACAATAAACGTTTTATTTTCAAAATTTTAATTTAAATCAGTTTATTTTAATTAAGATTTCTGTTACACTTTTCCTTAATTAAATCAGAAAATTTAAGGTAAAGGAAAAAGAAAATGGTTAAAAGTTAGATCAGTTTTTATGGAAAATTGACATAAAGCATAGAGTAAGAGAAAGAGAAAAAGAGAGCGAAAGGGAGAGAGAGAGAGAGAGAGAGAGAGAGAGAGAGAGAGAGAGAGAGAGAGAGAGAGAGAGAGAGAGAGAGAGAGAGAGAAGTAGTATTATTCCGTAAAAATAAGATAACTAATAAAACTATATTTTAGTGTAAAAAAACTGAACTATCCTTATACATTTATATATATATATATATATATATATATATATATATATATATATATATATATATATATATATATATATATATATATATATATATATATATATATATATATATATATATATATATATATATATATATATATAATATATAAATATGAAAATAAAAGTTCGGGAAAATTTTATGAAATAATTTTCCTTTCAGTTTTAATATTAAAATTTTTTGCTATGGTTATAAATAGTAAAATTTACGACAAATTAAAAATAAATAAAATAAATAAACAGGAGACCAGCTCCTTCTGTAACTTAACAAAAAAAAAACAAGGGGACAAAACTCAAGTTAGGATGGAGAGGTTAGCAAGTAACACTAGTAGAAGCTGTTGTAGGAGCAGGGGAAGAGCGATCAGTATAGATATAGAAAAGAAGTCGTGGAAGTTACTGAAGTGGATTGAATGGAAATGGAAGATAGTAATAATCAGGATGACTATCTTCGAGAAATTGATCAAAATAAAAGTGTACAGAATAGTTGAAAACACATAAATTGAATGTTTGGGATTTGATGGTAGAAAAGACAATACAAAAGCTAAAGAATGAATTAAACAAGAAGAGCACTATGTAATTATGAAAGAGACATGTTATATATACCTAGCTCATGTTTCTCCAGATAATGGAACAGCTCGTTGCATTTCTGAGGAAATTATAACTTTTCTAATAGATTCTGATAGTAAAGATTCTCTCAAAGCTCTCCTGTGCTATGGTGCTCCGGTTAGCCCTGGTAAAGTGGGTGGACCGCTCCGATTGATTGAAATATATCTTGAAAGACCTATAAAGTGGCTAATTTGTCTTCTCAATGCTAATGAGCTCTCTTTCAGGCAATGTTTTTCAGACAATAGATGGGACACCATCAGGATCACATACTTTTCAAGGCACAATTGGTCATGAAATTCAAAAAGATTAAATGTGAGATAGTTAACTTTCTCCCCATACACTCCAAAATTACACAGATCCCAGATGAAATTGTCATGCAAACTCAGTAGAGACCAAAAATGTCTCTATGACATGTGCCTTAGTATAAAACATGGACGTGTCATCATCATTAGCCAATAAATCGCCTGGTGTACTTTATTATTCCAGATGGCAAACAACAGCCAATCGAACCTTAAGACAATATATATCTACACATACTCAAAGGAAAACTCTTGAAGACCTTGTAAATA
>SEYY01019560.1:57500-62500 GCA_009176605.1 Armadillidium nasatum
ACGATTATTTGGATTTTGAGATTTCATTCGACCTTCCTTCAGGAAATAACCTTTTCCCTCCACAGTTATGCCTTACACTCAAATAATTTTGTTGATCATTCTACCAAAAATATCTTTTCCTTTGTCATTCTTCCATGTCTATCAACATCTTTCTCATCCGTATTATTATTACCAATAAATATGAGCTCTTCTAAGTGTTTCTTATTTTCCATCACAAAAAATATTTTCAGAAGTTTTTATTTGTTTGTTTTTAACCTTCCTTAACTTTAGCTTTTTGCAACTCCTAAACTTAAGCTTGTTCGGAAGCTGGATTATCTGGCTTAAATTATTTTGCTCCGACCAGAACCAAGATATCCTGCCAGCCAGAGAGGTTTTCTAGTCTATTCCCAACTTTCAAATTACTTTTATATTCTACAAATGCAATAGACAACCTATTCAGTTAGTCTAAAAGTCTAACTACGAAGCTATCTAAAATTTAAAGTACTTAAAGAACAAAGTTATTTCCAGAAGTTGCATGAAAATGCTTTTGCTCCTCTCCATCGAGTGTCTTCAGAGAGGATGTATAACCAAGCAGGCATCGTCTATATTTCAAAAAGAAGTAGTATTACTAATGGGAAAGCAGGTTCGCAATTTTTGCGTCAAAATACATAATCTTAAAATTGAAAATTAAATTGGATAAATCTATTAAATTATCTAACCTTCCAAATTTCAACAAGGAGTAACATACGGTAATTAATAATGAGTTGTGATGATAATGATAACGATAATAATAATAATAATAATAATAATAATACTAATAATAATAATAATAATAATAATAATAATAATAATAATAATAATAATAATAATAATAATAAAATAATAATAATAAAAATAATAATAATAATAATAATATAATAATAATATAATAAATAATAATAATAATAATAATAATAATATAATAATAATAATAATAATAATAATAATAATAATAATAATAATAATAATAATAATAATAATAATAATAATAATAATAATAATAATAATAAAATAATAATAATAATAATAATAATAATAATAATAATAATAATAATAATAAAATAATAAAAATAATAATAATAATAATAATAATAATAATAATAATAATAATAATAATAATTAATAAAAATTAATAATAATAATAATAATAATAATAATAATAATAATAATAATAATAATAATAATAATAATGATAATAATAATATAATAATAATAATAATAATAATAATAATAATAATAATAATAATAATAATAATAATAATAATAATAATTAATAATAATAATAATAATAATAATAATAATAACCTTAAATATTAATGAAAATTGAATAATAATAATAATAATAATAATAATAATAATAATAATAATAATAATAAATATGGGTTTAAATTTCGATGAAAACTGAGATACGATGTTGGTAAAATGTTATATCATTTTCTTAATATATCACCAAATTTTTGACACATTCGAGCTGAAGAGAAAAATTGTTTACAGATATTTTACAAAACTGTTAATCATTTGAACATTTAACTTCTTGACTGTTTTTATTGTTGACGATTTAGGTCTACGTTCCTATTCCCTAAACTTAGCTACAACAAATTTACTTGGGCAAAACACAGTATATATATATATATATATATATATATATATATTATATATATATATATATATATATATATATATATATATATATATATATATATATATATATATATATATATATATATATATATATATATATATCTACTGGGGGTTTAACCCCTCATACTTCCAACCAGTGAATAAAGATTATATTTTTAAATAAATTATTTTAAAACGATAGCAGTATCGATACACCGCAAGAGATATCGATATTTTAATAACGACGGTTCTGACAATTTAACATGATTTTATATATATATATATATATATATATATATATATATATATATATATATATATATATATATATATATATATATATATATATATATATATATATATATATATATATATATATATATATATATATATATATATATATATATATATATATATATATATATATATATATATATATATATATATATATATATATATATATATATATATATATATATATATATATATATATATATATATATATATATATATATATATATATATATATATATATATATATATATATATATATATATATATATATATATATATATATATATATATATATATATATTCTCTTTCACTCTAAATACATACACATATTATTATTATTATTATTATCATTATTATTATTATTATTATTATGATTATTATTATTATTATTATTATTATTATTATTATTATTATTATTATTATTATTATTATTATATTATGTGTTCAAGATCACAAGAGTGACACCGATTCACAAAAAAGGTGATAAATCCATTCCTCCTAATTATAGACCGATTTCAATTACACATAACATTAGTAAAATATTTGAGAAATTAATATTAATGCAACTAACCAAATATCTAAATTCAAATAATCTCCTTAATGACTATCAATTCGAATTCCGTAAAGGAAGATCGACATCTGATGCGCTCTTATGCCTCACTGAAAAAATATATGAAAACATCGAACAGAAAGATTCATATATACTTTTATTAATAGATCTAACAAAAGCCTTTGATTCATTTGATCATGATATTCTTTTAAAGAAAATGAAAATGATGGGCATTGAAGGATTCTCACTGCAATGATTTAGATCTTACCTAACTAGTAGACCTCAATATGTAAAATTGGGGAACATTCACTCTAATTCATCACTGTAACCACTGGCGTCCCTCAAGGGTCTATTTTGGGGCCATTATTGTTTACCTTATATATGCACGACTTATTCAACTCGCACGACTCTTTTTCTATCTCTTTTGCCGAAGATATCTCGATATTAATAACCGATAAAAATCATGACACTCTCACAAAAAACTGTGATTACATTAAATAAAATAATGACTTGGATAATTTCTAATAAACTTTCATTAAATGTGCAAAAAACATCATATCTTATTATTAGCAATAAAAGCATAAAAGAAGACATTAAAACTAAATTAAACCAAGTAGAATTGAAAAAAGAGTCTCAAATGCTAAAATACTGAGTGATTTTCGATGACAAATTAACATTTAAAGAACATATTAATCAACTAGTAAATAAATTAGCGAAATATATGTATATATTAGTCAAACTGGCGAAGTCCATCCCCTTATATATTTAAAAAAATATATTTCACGCACATGTACTCTCACAGCTGTTGTACTGCCTGCCAATCTATGGGATTGCTAGAAACTATGTTATCAACCCTGTAATTATTATGCAAAAACGCTTTATTCGTTTACTAAGTGCTAGCCTTCTCAATGAACATACCCAACCTTTGTTTAAGAAACTTAAAATCTTACAGTTTCATCATTTACTAAACCTTTCTCTACTAAAAGAACAACACAAAATAATGAATAATAAAACCTATAATTTTTTAATAAATAACTTCCGTAACAATCAAACTCGAAGAGATATTAATCTGCGAAATAACTTGCATATTAATCCACCGTTTTATAGGCTAGAAAAAGCAAGGCAAGCGGTTACCTTTAAGTCGGCAAAACTCTTTAACGATCTACCAACAGATATAAAGTTTTTACACTCAACATTAAAAAGCATTATCTTAACCAGTACTAACTTTTCCTTGATTCGCTTCTTATTATTAGTTAATACTAGTCCTATTTCTATTATTATGGTTTATATTATCATTATTGTTATAATTATCATTGCTATTACTATTATTGTTATTGTACATTTTATTATTATTATTATTTTATTATTATTTTATGTCATTATTATTATTATTATTATTATTATTATTATTATTATTATTATTATTATTATTATTATTATTATTATTATTTTATTATTATTTTTATCACTATTATTATTATTGTTGTTATTATAATTATCATTAATATTATTACTATTATTATCATAATCGCTAATTTTACTGCTACTAAAATTCTTATCCATATTGTTCGCTTTTCCTTCTTCGTTATGTTGGCTCCTCCACTCTTTCCACATGTGCCTCAAATATTAAAATATTTTTTCGCCTTTTTTTTATTATTTTGATTATTACTATCATCATCATTATTATTATTATTATTATTATTATTATTATTATTATTATTATTATTATTATTATTATTATTATTATTATTATTATTATTATTATCATTATTATTTTTTATTATTAAATTATTAAAAAAAAAAAAAAAAAAATTATTATTATTATTATTATTATTATTATTATTATTATTATTATTATTATTATTATTATTATTTTGTTTGGTATTGTCTTTACTTTTATAATTGATAATTCTATTAATACTTTTAAATTATTGCCGTCATTGAAGTTAGCTTTGGAATCAGCACTATAAGCCTTATTACTGTTGCTATTACAATTTTTCATATTATTATCATCGTTTTCATTATTATAGTTGTTGATATTATTATTACTTCCCTATCATAATTATTATGATTTTTATTATATTATTACGTTCATTATTGTATTTGCGATTATCTTCTTCCTCTCATCATTATTTTATTATTATTATTATTATTATTATTATTATTATTATTATTATTATTATTATTATTATTATTATTATTATTATTATTATTATTATTTTTTAATATTATTATTATTTTATTATTATTATTATTATTATTATTATTATTATTATTATTATTATTATTATTATTATTATTTTATTATTGTTATCTTATTATTATTATTATTATTATTATTATTATTATTATTATTATTATTATTATTATTATTATTATTATTATTACTATTGTTATTAGAATTAGTATTGCTATTACTAATTTCACTATTATTAATTTTACATAAAATTTGTATTTTAATTACCATTATCTTTATTACTCATTTATTATATACACCATTTTAGTATCTACTTTTTTA
>SEYY01019560.1:72500-77500 GCA_009176605.1 Armadillidium nasatum
GGCTTCCGTCTATGCCCACCTGTCGGTTGTGCGTTATTTTCGAGTTTGAGTGGGGTTTCTTCCTCTTCTCTATTTGAATATGCTCCCTCCCTGAAAAGGGCTCTGTCCGTGAGTGGTGGTGAACTGTTAAAAAAAAAAAAATAAAAATAAACACAGACCCAACCCTCGAAGCAAATGTTTTAAAATAAATTATAGTTAGAGATATTTAGATTTCTAATAAAGGAATCCTAGTTAACTAGGACACAGACATAAGGGAATGTTTGCTTTTGAGCAAGTAGCCTCAGGAATCTGTTATATATAATAATTCAATTCTGTGAGTTGAATGAAGAAATCATTTCAAATCTCTGTACATGCGAAGGTTACACAACTGAAAGCGTTGTAGGCAAATTACATTACTTACTATCAGTTTGTCGTAACTTAGAGCCAATTTGATTGTTGAAAAGTACACGATGTGTCTTGGTCTTTTATTTCTTTATATTTAATTCTAAAGCGATTATATATATATATATATATATATATATATATATATATATATATATATATATATATATATATATATATATATATATATATATATATATATATATATATATATATATACTTTCCATTCTCTCTGACTCTTGGTCCTCCGCTCTTCGGCATTTTGATGAATGTTTTGCTGTCGGGCTATTTCGATAGAGTCTGGCACAAAACTTTGATTTCTAAACTTCCATCTTTCGGAATCTACCCTTCTCTCTGTGACCTTCTCTCTCATTTCCTTTTTGGTCGTTCTGTAGCAGCTGTTGTAGACGGCCCCCGTTCATCGTTTTAATCTTTTATTCTATCCCAACACTTTTTCTGTTTTCCATTAATAACTTTCTCTTTGTTACTTTATCTCCTGTCCACTCCTATGCCGGTGACTCCACCCTTCATTACTCTTTTAAATTTGAAAGGCGATACTCCCAACAGCAGTTAATAGATGCAAGGAGCAAGTGACCTCTGATCAATCTCGCATTTCAAATTGAAGCAGAGAAAACATGGTTGTTTTCAATGCCACCAAAACTCAATTACTCCGTCTCTCTACTCGACACAATCCTCCATACAACTATGATAACTTCTTCGGAAACACACAACTCATCCTTCACCTCTCCTTAATATTGTTGCTGTTTCTTTTCTAGTGATCGTTTTTGAAAATATCAAATTATTTCTCTTTTTAAACGAGCTTCTAAGAGGTTAGGTGTTCTGAGGCTCCTTCATAATTTCTTCACTCCACCCCAGTTTATTGTTCTTTATAGGTGTGTTGTTCGCCTCACACATCTGGGGTGGTTCCACTCATGCAGCTCTACTTGAGAAGGTGGAGTTCGGGGCTTTTCGTCTTATAAACTCTTTTGCTCTCACTATTCTCTCCAATCTCGTTCTGCCCGTCAAATTGTTGCATCAGCCTCTCTATACTATCGCTATTACAATGGACACTGCTCTTCTGAACTCTCTCGTTGCATACCTCCTCCATTGAGATGAGCATTTGCGACACGTCTTTCTAAAAGGTCTTATCCTTTCTCTGTACAACTCTTTGACAGCAGACTTAACCGCTATGCTCAGTCTTACATGTACTCGACTGTTACGGTTTGGAACACACTCCCATTATCTACTTTCCCAAATTCCTATGACTTATGTACCTTCAAACGCCGTGTATTATGACATGTCGCCCTTTAATCTGATCACGTTTCCGATTTTTTCCCGAACTCTGGTGGAAATTTCAGTAGGCCTCAGGCCTTTGCCCATGCAAAGAGGTGATATATATATATATATATATATATATATATATATATATATATATATATATATATATATATATATATATATATATATATATATATATATATATATATATATATATATCTATATACAGTGGCGGCTCGTGTAAACTTGGTAAGGAGGGGCTGCAAGTTTATTATATATATATATATATATATATATATATATATATATATATATATATATATATATATATATATATATATATATATATATATATATATATATATATATATATATATATATATATATATATATATATATATAGTGATGGCATCCGCATCCGCATTCCATGAAAATCCGCATCCGCACAAAATCAACATCCGCATCCGCATCCGCATCCGCATTTTTCGAAAATTCAACATCCGCATCCGCATCCGCAAATTAGAAAATATGACATCCGATCCATCACTAATATATATATATATATATTATATATATATATATATATATATATATATATATATATATATATATATATATATATATATATATATATATATATATATATATATATATATATATATATATATATATATATATATATATATATATATATATATATATATATATATAATATATATATATATATATATATATATATATATATATATATATATATATATATATATATATATATATATATATATATATATATATATATATATATATATATATATATATATATATATATATATATATATATATATTATATATATATATATATATATATATATATGCGAATTGTAGATCAAGAGTGAGGGTGAAGAGAGAACTATCGGATTGGTTTAGCATAGGAGTGGGATTGAGACAGGGGTTTGTAATATCTCCATGTTATTTAATCTATTGATGAATGGTTTACTTAGAAAAATGGAGAGAGAAGGGAAGAGTATTAAGTTGAGAAATATGGAGTGTGAATGTGAAGTGAATGTTTTACTTTTTGCAGATGATGCGGCATGTGTTGGTGGCAGAATCTGGAGAAAAGATGAGAATACTTGTGAGAGAGTTTGAAGGGAAATGTGCAAACACGAGATTGAAATTCAATCCAGCGAAGAATAAAGTTATGAGGATTGGAGGTGGGGATGAGGAAATGTGGAGGGAGGAATTGGTTTGTAGAAGTGTGAGAATGGAAACTTGAGGATGTGAATGAATAGTAATGTTGGGTGGAAGGTAAGGGTGGGACGGAAAAAGGAATAAAGAACAGAGTGGTAGAAGGAATGAAAGTATTGGGGGGGCCTAAGAAAAGTATGGAATAAAGGAAAAATTTCGAAAGAAATAAAGATAAGAATGTTTGAATGTATGTGTTCACCTTCTGTATTGTATGTGTGTGAAACATAGACGATAAGTGCTCGGTCGAGAAAAAGTTTCAATGTCTTTGAGATGAAAGATTTGAGAGCGATATATAAATTGAGAAGGATTGATAGGATTAGAAATGAAAGAATAAGGGAGATGTGTAAATGGAAGAAGGGTGTAATTGATAGAGAGGAGGAGGATGTGCTAAAATGGTTTGGACATATGTGAAGAATGAAAGAGAACAGAATGGTTGGCAAGGTACGTAGATCCGATGTAGATAGGGGAAGGGTAGGATGAGGGGAACGCCGAAGTGGAGAAGGATGGATAGAGTGAGAGTGATTTTGATGGAAGGAATTTGAGTTTAGACGAGGGTAGAAGATTTGTGGAGACAGAGATGGAGGGAGGTGATGAAAGCGTTGAAAGGTAAGAATAGTTATGTTTGTAAGGGAATTGTGGCGGGCACCACCTCACGAAAGTGGGAAAGGTGATAGTGAATATATATATATATATATATATATATATATATATATATATATATATATATATATATATATATATATATATATATATATATATATATATATATATATATATATATATATATATATATATAATTAACATCCGCATCCGCATCCTCATCAAAATTAACATCCGCATCCGAACTTTTCGAAAATTCAAAATCCGCATCCGCATCCGCATCCGCATCCGCACTTTTGAAAATTCAACATCCGCATCCGCATCCGCATCCGCACTTTCGAAAATTCAACATCCGCATCCGCATCCGCACTTCTCCAAAATTCAACATCCGCATCCGCATCCGCATCCGCAAATTGGAAAATATGACATCCGATCCATCACTAATATATATATATATATATATATATATATATATATATATATATATATATATATATATATATATATATATATATATATATATATATATATATATATATATATATATATATATATATATATATATATATATATAAATATATATATGTGTGTGTGTGTGTGTGTGTGTGTGTAAAATGCAAAACTATTATATATATATATATATATATTATATATATATATATAATATATATATATATATATATATATATATATATATATATATATATATATATATATATATATATATATATATATAATTTCAAACGTACCTTACTTATTCTGGAAAGCTTGCTGATATTCTTATTTAAAAATACGGCCATATAACACATATATTTAAATTTTTTAAAAAATTTTTCTTACTTAATCGAAAAATTCATCGTAATGCAATTTTGAGATATTTAACTCAGGAAAAGACGCTGCCACACTTACGCTGCCAGACGAACGATGTCGTCGAGGCAATTAAAGCACTATAATGTACTTAGTAAATAAACTTAGTATAATACTTTTTTTTTAATTCTCAATTTTTCTTTATCAGTATTCTTCAAGGATTTCAAAAATGTTATCCTTTTTAATGTACATTAAGTAGTATTTGTAATATTTGTGTGGACTAAAGTGCAGTCTGGCCTTTATATATATATATATATATATATATATATATAATATATATATATATATATATATATATATATATTATATATATATATATATAATATATAAAATATCGAAAAAAAAAAAAAAAAACCGAAAAAAAAAAAAAAAAAACACATCTCCACCCCAACAGGTTCTATAACAAACTGTTTATTTAGTGTTTATATTCTTTACGTCTGTCCTTTAGGACAACTGGCAACATTCAAATATTTAAATATTCGAAAATAACTCCATGTTGCCAAAAATAAAAGAAAGACAAACTGGCAACTTGACAAAAACTGCTATTGCAATTTGTCATACTTTTTTAAGTTGCCACATCTGTCCTATTATTTAAGAACAAAAATTGGTCTAATTTAGGACTGAGATTT
>SEYY01019560.1:82500-95000 GCA_009176605.1 Armadillidium nasatum
TGTTTTAGTTGTGTGAAACGTAACGTTGAGTAAATGGATAGACGAAGAAATTAAGTATTTGAAACATTGAAGAAAACCATGTTTTCTTTTCCATTTTAGAAATTTGAGAAAGACAAGAGATCACAATTGGCCAAGACAAGATAAGCTCGGAAACAACTGAATTCCTTGGGATTATAAACTTTCTTATTATTGAACTCGAGAGAGAGAGAGAGAGAGAGAGAGAGAGAGAGAGAGAGAGAGAGAGAGAGAGAGAGAGAGAGAGAGCAGAGAAATCATTACTTTGGAAGAAATTTCACTAGTATATATAAATTAAGTGGAAAGGATGGAAAAAGAAAATAGCACCAAAACCGTGAAAAGTGGACTTAAAAGCAAAGATTTGTTCAGATAATTCAAACTTATGAGAAAGTAATATATAAAGAGCAGTCACACAATAAAGAAGAGAAAGGAAAACGAAGCAAAAATATAGTTTCTATACTTTTCAAATTGTCAAAATGAACCAGGAAAAAAGAACAAAAAGGTAAATATATTTTCTCTAGAGAAAACTCATTTTCTGTGTGCCAAAATATAGATTTTTTGCCCAATTCCTGCATGAAATAAAAATACTGAGTTTTATGAGAGTTTGGAAGTGACTCTTTTTCCTGAAGGCAGCATTTATGAAATATAAAGCATATGAACAAGCAGAATTAAATTAATGCTTATTTTAAGCCGAAGAGAAAAAGAATTGGATGCGGGAGAGAATCCTTTCGGTAATTAGCTCTGCCCAATGTGAGGAATCCTTCATCAGAAAATAATTATATTATATGAAAAATAGATAACGTACGACCGAAAGTGAGAGAACTTAGTAGCACTAAAATGACAAAAATGTCTTTTCAAAAGAAAAGACATTACTGAGGAATATTTCAATATAGAGAAGATTAGAGATAAGAACGTGGTAGGAGAAACCTAAACTAAACAAATGTCCCAATGATTAGTTAAGACAAGTTGATACAGGAATGAAATTTTACTCATATGAAAATAGCTTCTCCGATTTATTTTCTAATAAGAAAATAACTAAAAATTTTCCACGACATTTTTGCCTCTTGTCTCAACAATTAATTGGAAAGAATTTTGTAGTGTAGAAGAGAAAATAGTTGAAAAGGTAGAATAATTGGAAAAGATTTATTATAATAAGTTCATTTCCAAGTCGATATATGATGAAAGTAGAAAGCTGAGCGAACTGCTGAAGATCGTTATGAACACATAATTGGTAAGCGAGTTTATCAGCTCCATCATCAAAACTAGAAGAAAGTCACTGAGCTTGATGAAAATTTAAGTAATCTAGAATGATAATAAAGAAAAGAAAAGAAATGGAGAATATGCTCAAATTTCGAGGTTTTAGCTAGTTGAATAACGAAAGAGTTAAAAGCCAGATGAATTTAATCTTTGAATAGCATAAGGAAGGAAAATATAAAGCTTACATATCGTTGACTGGTGAAAGAACAATGTACAGAATCCTTTTAGATGAAAGCGCTCATTGAGGCAGTAAGAAGGAGTAGAGATTTACCTGTATCTGCACAAATATTTGAATTTTAACTAAGAAAGGTAGGTGGGTGACATCTAGAAGATTAGATGTGGAGACAATAAAATGGAAATTAATATAAAATCATCGAATGTTGCAGAAATTAATGAAACATAGCGTACAAGGGAGAATTAAATAATGTCCATAGTGGAGCCAGCACCAATATCAAAAGGAGTTAACTATTGATCATTAATAACTGAAGGCGAGGGACTATGATTATTATTTGAATGATGCTCTTCCTAACATCTCTGTTACAATATCTTAACATCGGTATCTTAATAATATAAATTGTAAAAGAAAAATGTGTAATTTATCTAGGCTAAAATCCTCTGGTACGTGAAAAAAGGAAAGAATGTTTTCAGAACATGCTTGTATTTTTGCTCTTGGAGTCAAGTCAACAGTAAGTTGGAGGTACCAGTCGTCAGTGAGGCGTGGAAGGAACTAACCATTAAACCATTGGGAAATGGATTGCTAAGAAACATCCGAACTTCTTACATGCCCAGTGGGGATATTTCTTTGTCGGATATATATATATATATATATATATATATATATATATATATATATATATATATATATATATATATATATATATATATATATATATATATATATATATATATATATATATATATATATATATATATATATATATATATATATATATATATATATATATAGTATATATATATATATATATATAGCCTACATATGTGCTTGGAATTCCACTAGATAGATAGGTTCCACTCATAGAGTTAGTTCCATATCCTGCCATATTATTCATGCCTCCTCCAGGAGCTGCAGCAGGTGGTTTGGCTTCTCCCTCATAGGTGACCTCTGCTTGATATCCTGAATCTCCATCGACACGGAAAACAACGATCTGTCTCCTACCATCAGGAAGTAGAACCTCGTACTGTCCTTCTGTCACTTTCCCGTCAGAAGACTGCCTGTGAGAGTAGTCATTGCCACTTGCTTCGTCCAAGACTTTCCATTCGAAACTGTAAGGCATTCCTGGCTGGAACAAATTAATTCTTTGGTAAATATTTTATTTGGTAATATTTTTTCACACCAATATAGTCTACCCTCTCATTCACTATATATATATATATATAATATATATATATATATATATATATATATAATATATATATATATATATATATATATATATATATATATATATATATATATATATGTGTGTGTGTGTGTGTGTGTGTGTGTGTGTGTGTGTGTGCGTGTGTGCATGAGTGAGTACGTATTTGTGTGAATTTACTTAAATATTTCTCAATTTATCAAATTTATATTCTAATTTAAAGAGTAAAGAATTTCGAATACTAAGATGTCTTTCAATTATCGAAATGAAGCGTTAAGGTACTTCCAAACAAAAGTGAACTCCATCTCAAAAATGATATGAGCATAAGCACTTTGAGCTAACACAAAATTGAAAGCTAAAAACACACACACGAAAGTGCGAATAGTTCGCGTGAATTACACTGCTGTACGGTCAGTTCGAGTAAATTTTCCTATAGGTTGTTCTCTTAGTTCGCCTGAAAACTAGGATACATAAAAGGGAACGACAATGCGAATACCACCAACTGAATGATGGTTAGGAGTAAAATTGCCTATACAAGATGATAATCAGGTAATGCAATCTAGAAATCTGCGAAGTTGGAATATGTGTGAAAAAGAGGGATCGGCAAGTTGAACTGTTATGAAGACTGTAGGGAACCTGATCAACAAATTAACTCTTTGGTGTGTGGCAATTAGGTCTGCAATAATTCAGTTTCGTTTTTTAGTCTGCGCTCGCGTTCACCTTCGTTTTGGCTGTTCATTCATGAAGAAATGTAATATCAGAGAGCACTTCTAGATAAATTAAAAATTTAAAAAAAAAATCGATTATGCAGGACTCATCGGACTTTTGATTGTCTCTACATAATTTTTCCTTTATATATATACATATATATATAATATATATATATATAATATATATATATATATATATATATCCGCATATATATATAATCCGCATCCGCATATATATATATATATATATATATATATATATAGCACCTATCCCCACCGAGAGTGGGAAAGGTGTTTGGTAAAAAAAATATAAATATTATATATAATATAAAAATTATTAAAATTAATTAATATTATTAATTATTATATATTATTATTATTATTATATTATATATATTATTATTATTATTATATGGGATTATTATTATTATATTGGGAATCATGAAGAATAGTTCTTCGCATGGTTCTAGGGTCTGGGATTCCTTTTAACCAATTTTTTTTTTGTTTTCCCATGTACGACTGCAGGAATTTTTCTGCAGTTGACGCCACCCTGCATTATGCGGGATACGGTGTGATGTATAAAAAAAAAAATTCTATTATTATTATTATTATAATTATTATTATTATTATTATTATTAAATGCCCAGTGAATTTATAAATTTAATAATTTATATGAATTTGGATGAATATATTAATATTGAATGGCGAAAAAAGGCTTAAAGTGTACTATGTTATAAAGTAAAACATTGTAAATTCGTTTCTAAAGAAGCTCTTCTCATTACTACATTATTCTTTTCAGTTTGGAAGGCGAACGCCCTTCGAAACAGCAGTTAATAAAGGGAAGGAGGGTGGCCTTGGAGCAACTAACTTATTTCTTCAAACTAAGTTGCCAATATAATCTCGTTTCCCAATATATTAATACTTATTTATTCAAACTTAGAAACCTTATATTTCAGACCTTTGTCTGAATCTTTTATATATACGAGGTACAATAGTGGTCCCAGCACAGAACCCTGTGGAACCCTATTCTTCACCGTTTCCCCAAAATGACTTATTTCCATTCAATGGCACACACTGCCTTCTGTTCTACCACTCTTTGATCCAATTTTACTGAATTCTCATCACTTTTAATTGAGCCAATTTTCTTATCTTTACTTTTAAATTTATAGAAGCTAAAAATCTTTTTCATGTCTTTATTTCTATTCCTTGCCAAATTAATTTCTGCTATTCACTTCGCTTTTCTTATTCACTGGTTCAGTGAATGTTCTAAATCTTCCTCCCTTTGAATATTTTAAAACATCTACTATAATAATAATAATAATAATGATAATAATAATAATAATATAATAATATATAATAATAATAATAATAATAATAATAATAATAATAATAATAACAATAATAATAATTATAATAATAAAATAATAAATAATAAAAATAATAATAACAATAATAATATTATAATAATTAAAATAATAAAAATAATAAATAATAAATAATAATAATAATAATAATAATAATAATAATAATAATAATAAATAATAATAATAATAATAATAATAATAATAATAATAATAATAATAATAATAATAATAATAATTTTTTTTTTTTTATACATCACACCGTATCCCGCATAATGCAGGGTGGCGTCAACTGCAGGAAAATTCCTGCAGTAGTACATGGGAAAACAAAAAAAAAATGGTTAAAAGGAATCCCAGACCCTAGAACCATGCGAAGAACTATTCTTCATGATCCAATAATAATAATAATAATAATAATAATAATAATAATAATAATAATAATAATAATAATAATAATAATAATAATTATTATTATTATTATTATTATTATTATTATTATTATTATTATTATTATTATTATTATTATTAATATTATTATTATTATTATTATTATTCACTTGCATGCTTTGAACAGCTTTACCTACAACCTTTTAAACTCTAAGCTGTAACTGTGTATAATAAATCAAATTAACTCATCATTCAGATTTTGCATAATTCCTGTTCCCAACTTTGAAGAAAAACCATTAAAGTATTTTCAGACATTTGCTTTACGTAAACATTTGATTTTGGTAAAATTCATCAAAATCACAGTTTGCCTCAATTTAAATTGCATGGTCTTAATAGAAATTTCATTTTTTCCAAAGCAGACACACACATACACACATTTTATATATATATATATATATTATATATATATATATATATATATATATAATATATTATAATATATATATATATATATATTATATATATATATATATATATATATATATATATATATATATATATATATAATATATATATATATATATATATATATATATATATATATATATATATATTATATATATATATATATATATATATATATATATATATATATATATATATATATATATATATATATATATATATATATATACATATATATATATATATTATATATATATATATATATATATATATATATATATATAATATATATATATATATATATATATATATATATATATATATATATATATATATATTATATATATATATATATATATATATATATATATATATATATATTATATATAATATATATATATATTATAATATATATATATATATATATATATATATATATATATATATATATATAATGGCTTGCACCTTTTCCCAGTTATTAACTTTACTTTAATATTAGATGATACAATTTAACTTCAAAGAATTTTAATATTTGCCTTTCCTATTCTTTCCCCCACCCCCACCCCACCCCACCCTCCTTCTTCATTACCTCTCATTTCCTGACTTCTGCTTTCGCTCGCATTATTTGCAATTACAATAATTCTGAAAGATTTGCTCCTCTTCTGGGTTTGTTCATTCAATTATTTAAAAATTCCTTTCAACTTGTAATAGAGAGAAAAAAAGTCTTATTAGATGACTATTTATGCACATTATTTAATCAGTCAAATTAGCAATATTTTAATAGTTTTTTTTTTTAAATTTTTTTACATGTTTTTTATATATAATATATATATATATATTATATATATATATATATATATATATATATATATTATATATATATTATATATAATATATATATATATATATATATATATATATATATATATATATATATATATAATATATATTATATATATATATATATATATTTATATATATATATATATAATAATATATATATATATATATATATATATATTATATTATAGGATTATTATATATATATATATATATATTCAGCTGGTATGTGTTCTTTCCCCTTATCAACTTTTTTAATCTCTAATATGTTTGATAAAATGTGAATAATGCTTACCTCAGATGTTTCTGGAGTGTTTGGAGTATTTCCTGTCATCATGTTATTATAACCTCCCATCATGTTTGTCGGCTGAGCTGGCATTACGTTGTAACCTATCATTCGAGTAGTTTGAGGCGCCTGAGTCATTACACTGGGCCATTGTTTGCCTTGTTGGTTCGACTTCTTTTTTCCTTGACTTCCATGAGACTCAGCTGGTGGTTGTAAAACTTTAAATGGGAGTGGCGATTTGTAAACAGGATGAATTACACGCTTCATCGGATATTTTATTAAAGGTTGAGATTGTTTATCTCTACTCTTCAACGTAAAATTTTCACGTTCAGAGGCAGGTATAGCAGGAGTATTTGATAAAGTCTTGGGATGTGATGAGTAGGATGGCATCCCTGAAGCAAGAATATTGATGGTACCAGGAATACCATCTCCTGGATATGACGGAGGAGGAACGATATCAAGAGCCGGGTTATGATCTCCGTACTGAGTTGGATTCTGATTTACTAAGTTTAAAAGAGAAGCCAAATCGTTTGAATTATCATCCAGATCCTCATCGGGCTCTATTATATCTTCATATTCATAATACTGAGGATATATCCCTGAAAAGGAACCAACTTGTTCAGTTTCAGATATCTTAGATTTTAAGCTTTTATTTCTAGATGGAGATTTATTGATTCTACGTTTTAGTACCTTGACGATTCTGTGAAATCCATTTTTATTTCTGCTTCGAAAAAACTTTGGTTTGAATTCCATAACGTCATTCCTTCTGTCAATATTAAGTGTTTTTAAATTATTGCTTTTTATTCGCTCAGCAAATTTGTCGTATCTCGTTCTATTAAATACATATTTTGTTTCATTGTTCACCACGTCTTCTGATTCTTCCTCTTTACTCTCAATTCCACAAGACAGGAAAACGATCAGTGAAAAACATACCTGAAATATTTTGAAACGAAGTTATATATATATATATATATATATATTATATATATATATATATATATATATATATATATATATATATATATATATATATATATATATATATTATATATATAATATATATATATATATTATATATATATATATATATATATATATATATATATATATATATATATATATATATATATATATATATATATATATATATTATATATATAATATATATATATATATATATATATATATATATATATATATATAACAGTATATTCTTAATAGTATACTTAGCACTGGAACTTCCATTCTTTTCGGAATGTTTATATTTAATGAAGATCTTTTAAACTTAATAAAGTAATTTCCCTTTCGCAGATTTTGAATTACATTAATTAAAACAACTTGAGCTGGGAAATAAAGTATTTAGTCATGCTGGTGAAGCATGTAAACTATGACTAATTTTTATTTAAACTTTAAAAATTTTATTAAGCACTTTACAAAACCTTTTAACATTATTATCATAACTGCCTGAATAAAATTTAAACTAAATATAATTTAAAAAATCCTATGGCATTCAATTATGTTTTTAATTAATTTTGTTATGTCCGTTTTATTTTAATTTTTATCAATAGTTATTCTTAAGAGTGAGATTTATCTTGAAAGTTCTCTCAAATTCTATATTTTGAAAATTATTAAATTACATTTAAATTTTTTTTTAAATGAATAATTTTTTTTTTATCTAAGTTAAAAATAAATTAATAAAATTCTTTATAACATCTCTTCTTGCATCAATTAATATTTCGCAGTTACCTTTTGCAATTTAAAAATATTTTTTTTCCTTTTTACTTTTAATTTCTTGCATGTCTTCTGAAAAATTAATTATTCTTACATTTTTATCTTGATAATTAAGATATAAAAAAAATGGTCTTTTTTTAAATTCAATTGTTTTGCTTTTTCAAATGATTAACTTAGGTATATTTCTTTTGGGCGTATTTTTTTAAAGCTTTATTTAAGTTTATCCTATTCTGTCTATCTGACGTTCAACCTCAAATGAAACTATCATAGTACTTTATAATAATTTCATATAAAGCTATATATATATATATATATATATATATATATATATATATATATATAATATATATATATATATATATATATATATATATATATATATATATATATATATATATATATATATATATACAGCACCATTTTTCCTTTAACCCAAAGTGGTCCTAATTGACGATAAATTCTCATTATATCTGAATCAAAGTAGGAAGAAAAAAAGGATTGCCTGCCTCTCAAAACCTGGAGAAAATCTTTATGAGAATTCACTTATTAAGAAATGGAACTCCACTGACAAAGACGTCACACATATTATAAAAATATTTGATATACAAATTTCATTTTTAACTTGAAAATACTCAAAATTTTGTTCCTCTCTTTCAGCATTTAATAAAAGTAATATATTTCATTTTTTGGGGGCAATATAGTATTTTAAATTATACTAAATAACCAATTCAGTTTTCAATAAATCTCAACCAGGGTTGAGGTGTTCATACGTATCTAAAATATCCTTCTCAGGCAAAGGTTATGACGCTGGATCCGGATCCGGATCCGGCTCAAACATTGAAAAATCATCTGACTCTGGCTCTAGAAACCTTTTATTTTATAGCAAAATACTTTTATTTTGTTCCAAATTCACTAAACTCTCTGACCCTGACTCATCAGTCCCACCTTCAACTATTATTCTTTAAGCTTTCTCTTTAAAACCTCTGCAATCATTTCAGAGGAAGGAAGTCAGGAAGGATTTCAGTCTTCCAATCAAACTTTTGCAGACTTTTCACTACTCTTCATAATACCTTGCTCCCAAGTCAATTAATATCATATATATATATATATATATATATATATATATATATATATATATATTAATATATATATATATATATATATATATATATATATATATATATATATATATATATATATATATATATATATATATATATATATATATATATATATATATATATATATATATATATATATATATATATATATATATATATATATATATATATATATATATATATATATATATATATATATATATTATATATATTATATATATATATATATATATATATATATATATATATATATATATATATATATGTATATATATATTATAACAATATTTACCCCTAAAATATCCATACTGTTAACTGTTGACTTTCAAAAAACGAAATCGAATATGATTTTCATAATAAATTTCTTTTATACTCCAAATCGAATTCATGACGTCACAAAATTCTCGCGTGATTGTCGAAAATTTTGTGTAATGATTTCCTTCCTCATTCATTTTTAGAAAGAGAACGTCATTCTCATTCAGACGGATTAAAAAACCTGTAAAAAAAGGGAAAAAATGCACGATACTTCTTGCATAATTAATTGGCTAAATTTGATGATTTAAGGTTTAGAGCAAAATCGTATCGTAATGGCGGCGTCTGTGAGAGAGTTGATTCCTTATTTTAACGGTAATGGGAACGCCTTTTCAGTATCACTAGACAACCGACACCTCACTTGCGTGAAATTAATTGAATTCCTTATTAGATAATTATTATTTATTATTTTTTTTTACTTATATGCTGAAGTATGTTTGTTTGTTTATGTGTGAAAAACAAGTTTAATAAATATAAATTTAAATTTTGCTTCACAGAAGATCTCCCTTTACCATATGGTTATTCTTTTTTATTTTAAACTAGGATCATATTTTTATTTTTTTTCATATGTGAATATTACTAATAATAATTAATAAAAATAAAAATCATTATAATAAAATAATATTAATTACAGCAGTAATAATAATAATAATAATAATAATAATAATAATAATAATAATAATAATAATAATAATAATAATAATAATAATAATGACAGAAATAATAATAATAATAATAATAATAATAATAATAATAATAATAATAATAATAATAATAATAATAATAATAGTAATAAAATAATATTAATGACAACAACAATATTAATAATAATAATAATAATAATAATAATAATAATAATAATAATAATAATAATAATAATAATAATAATAATAATAATAATAATAATAATAATAATAATAATAATAATAATAATAATAATAATTTTAGTTATCTATATATAATTAATATTATTCTGTTCAAAAATTTTATTCCATTCATTATAACATGGGATTATGCCATTTGGCCAGGGCAATATAAAGTTGCTTCACATTTATTTATTATTGTTTTCTATGTATATATATATATATATATATATATATATATATATATATATATATATATATATATATATATATATATATATATATATATATATATATATATATATATATATATATATATATATATATATATATATTATATATATATATATATATATATATATATAATATATATATATATATATATAATATATATATATATAATATTATATATATATATATATATATATATATATATATATATATATATTATATATATATATATATATATGCTCAAACTTTTGCCTTAAATTCAACCTTAGACGATTCCGGAGCTGTTCCTACTCCTTCAACCCCCTCTAACTCATTTATGCCTAAAATTGTAATTTCTTCTAAAGACGTCACTTCTGCTCTCTCTGAGCTTAACACTAAGAAGGCGTACGGTCTGATGATATTCCTCCTGTGGTCTCAAAACTTGTGCTTCCGAGCTTGCACCCTGCCTTGGTAAACTATTTCGTCTATGCTTTCTACTTCAACCTTCCCTTCTGCTGGAAACGTGCGCTCATCAGCCTGTGCCGAAGAAGGGGACCCTCTCAGCCTCTACTATCGTCCTATTTCTTTAACCTCCGTTCTTTCTAAAGTTTTCGAATCTATCCTTAACAGGAAGATTTGGAAACATCTCAATTCTTCTAATCTTATCTCAGATCGCCAGTATGGCTTTCGAAAGAAACGCTCTACTGGTGATCTCTTTCCCTCCTCTCTGAATCTTGGTCCTCCGCTCTTCGGCATTTCGGTGAATCTTTTGCTGTGGCGCTGGACATATCGAAAGCTTTCGATAGAGTCTGGCACAAAGCTTTGATTTCCAAACTTCCCTCTTTCGGAATCTATCCTTCTCTCTGTGATCTTCTCTCTGATTCCTTTCTGTCGTTCTATAGCAGCTGTTGTAGACGGCCACCGTTCATCTATAAATCTATTAATAGTGGTGTTCCTCAAGGATCTGTCCTATCCCCAACACTTTTTCTGCTTTTCATTAATGACCTTCTCTCTATTACTTCATCTCCTATCCACTCCTATGTGATACTCCCACCCTTCATTACTCTTTCATTTTGAAAGACGCCCCTCCCAGCAGTTAATAGAGGCAAGGAGGGGCCCTTGGAGCAACTAACCTCTGATCTATCTCTCATTTCAAATTGGGGCAAAGAAAACATGGTCGTTTTCAATGCCTCAAAAACTCAATTCCTCCATCTCTCTACTCGACACAATCTTCCACACAACTACGATATCTTCTTCGAAACCACGCAACTCAAACCTTCATCTCTCCTTAATATTCTCGGTGTTTCCTCGTGATCTTTCTTGGAAGATCACATTACCTCTCTTTCTAAACAAGCTTCTAAGAGGTTGGGTGTTCTGAGGCGCCTTCAAATTTTTCACACCACCCCAGTTGCTTGCTCTGTATAGGGGTGTTGTTTGCCCCTGTATGGAGTATGCGTCACACATCTGGGTGGTTCCACACACACAGCTCTCCTGGAAAAGGTGGAGTCTAGAGCTTTTCGCCTTATCATTTCTCCTGCTCTCACTAATTCACTCCAATCTCTT
>SEYY01019560.1:97500-117500 GCA_009176605.1 Armadillidium nasatum
CCTAACGGTCTTTTCTGCATTTGCGTGCAATGTTACATTCTCAGGGACCTTCATGACCTTTTCTTTGTCTGGTCACGGACCCACGTGATACACCGGACTCCCGGACCCCCAAATTCGAACCAATTTCTGCTGGATTGAACCGTAAAGAAAAATGGTTAGGAAAGAGAGTGAGATGAACACAGCGATTTTGCAAACTCAGGTAACTTCCTGATAGAACATTTTTGGGGGGTTCACGGGGCCCCCGGGGACACCTTCCCCCGACCTGAGGCGAATTTCAATTGGTTGAACCCCCCAAAATGGTGTCAGGAGTGAGCGTGAGGTCAATTTAAGCGGAGTTATTTTGCACAGGAAATCAAAATCCCGTTAGACTCAGGTTGCCAGATTTAGCTACCTCGAAAAAATCTTGCAACTGCCAAAAGTGTGTAGTATACTACTTACCTGTATTATGAATTATATATAAGGGAGGCCCGCTGAGAGGGGCTGCTCTCCTCCCATTGGGGGACTCCATACCCTTCATGCCATGCTTTTATTGTATAACAGTAGATAATACTGGGTCATATTTTAGTGAAAAAAATTAAAACTTGAAATAGGCCTAAATATGTGGAAAAAAAAGATGAAATATATTTACTGATAATGAATATGACCCGTCTTTGTAAGACGGATACATTACTACAGATCTTAAAGTCTTTAAGTCTTCAAAAAAATATTTTATTTGAAAAATAGAATTTTTTAAAAAAATTTAAAATTTTTTCTTAATGTATATTTTTTATATCGAAGTGAGCATATGACAACATAAAGAGATGTCATTTTAAGCATATGTATATTTAAAAAGAAAATGAAGAGAAGAGAGCCTTGAGTAATGATGAAAATATCATATAAAATGATTTGTATAAAAAAAATAAATAAAATGCATAATATATATATATATATATATATATATATATATAATATATATATATATATATATATATATATATATATTATATATATATAATATATATATATATATATATATATATATATATATAAAATAATTTACAGATTAGTTGAATCCTTTTTCATAAAACAAGGATATTTTTAATTCCTCCACCGACGTTTTTGATTTGAAAGATTTCACTTATGATTTTTTAAAGACTTTTGAAGGGTCGTTAAAATTTACTTCGAACTTTTTCACCATGATTATGATGGTGATAATTCTTTTGAAGGAAAATTTTTAAAAAAGAATTTTTTAAAGCCACGTTTATGTGAGAGAAGTCTGACATTTTTCTCACCAACTTAAATCTTCCACTACATTTCCATCTACCTCCAATACTGGGCCAGTGACCAGATTGCTCGCATCACACCAAACTACTCCTTTTTTACTATCCGACAGTAAAAATTTTCCTTTCACTGGATCGTCATTTTGCAACCTTAATAACAATTATCTAATTATTTCAGATCATCTTTATCTTTCCCCATTTCTTTTAATGTAACTGCAGTCCACTCTTAACCACCCAGCGAAGAGATAATGCCCCACTAATTTCCCGCAAGTAGAAAAGAGTTGCCTTCGATCTATTTTCTCATATTCTTTCAATTGTGGCAACTCATTTCCCTTAGAAAATTTTTTTCTTTATCTCCTTTATCTTCTATCTTCAATCCCAAAACTTTTCCACCTTTTAAATCTTCTATTGATATACTTACCAAACCAAACTTTAATACATGCTTCACAACTTCGTCTGCCATTGCGATGTCTTTGTTTACTATTATGGCATCTACGAAAGAATTCGTCATGTCTCTTAATCTCGCATCTTGCTCCAATACCTTTCTCAAGATCCGATTCTTGATTCTTGGGGTGCTATTTAAATCAAACCCTAATCTGGTTAAGCAGTACGACATAACCTTATCATTAACTAATTGATGTTTCCACAAATTTCTATCGACTCAGATCATCTTTGTTACTCCTGCCAGATATATATGAAAAAACCTCAACTCTTCTCCATTTCCTTATTGTTTCCTCACCCATCGTTACTTCATCACCAGTATGACACTTGACATATTCGTTTACTTCTCTAAAGGCAAGTACTGGTCTCATTTTCCCTTTAGCTGGTTGTTTTCGGCCATTAGAGGTATGATTCCTTTCTTGACATTTTTGTCCCAAGGAATCAAGATGCCCTATTCGATCTAATTTTGTATCTCTTTATCAAACATCGCTTTTATCTCTCCTCTCAAGGAATTTTCGCAGTAAACAACTTCATTTGATAATTCAAGACTTTTGCTTATCCATCGCACCAAAATTTCCTAATTTTTCACGTTTAAACTTTTCAACAAAGTCTTTATATTCTATATTTCATCAAGCGAGTTTATATTTGATTTCCACTGTCTCTTCTATTTCTCCTCTTTTCTCACGACAAGCTTGCTGTGACGATTTACTTTCATCTTCCTTTGAGATCCTTCTTCATTTGGGACACTATAGTACAAAATGAAAATGATAAGTAATTATACATTACAAGTAAATATTAACTTTCTCATGTTTAGGATTTTTGATTTCATTTAGGAAAAAGGGTTTCTTGCAAGCCTAATTCACCCTACCCCGTCCGACGCTTACTCTTCCTAATCTATATCCCAATAATTACCCCAATATCGTTAATCAGCCATTCCACCACTAACGTTTCTAATTTTAACACATAACTTTCTATTCCGATATCGACCCAAGCTTTTCCTCTGAACTCTACAATTCTTCCTTCAAACGTTGCAACTCTTTCCTACCTCTACTATTCTTTTACAATCATTCTATTTTAATGATTGACGTCGAACACCCAGTGTTTACCATTGCAATAACACGGTTGCCATTTACCATTGCCTTTATTGTGGGTAACTTGCCAGGAAGTAATCTTCCTGGGTTCTTTCTGGGACAACAGCCCTTTGCTCCTCGTTTCCCTGCGAACATTAGCGTGCTATATGTCCTACTTTTTGGAATTTGAAACAAGTAACCGGCCGTTTCACGCAATTTCTTGCAAGATGGGGCCCATTATAATTGTAACATCTTATATCTTCATGGTACCCATTGTAAGTAACTGGTAGCCTCAAGCAGTTTTGCAAGATGAGGCCCATTACAATTGTAACTTCTTTTCTCTCCATGATTCCTTGAATTTATCTTTTTACTTGTATTGTCGACCTTATTACACTGAATAAAACTACTTCATGCCTTCTATCGTTGCTCCTCAATACCTTAGAAATAAAACCATCTTCTCCTACAGAAACAATCGCTCTAGCTTTTTCAATTAATGTCGACAATCCGCAAATTTCCACCTTGGAGAACAACCTCAACTCTTCTCCAATTTCTTCAGGCATTCCGATGACGAACGGCCTTTGCAAAATAACCTCTTCGGTTTCCCCTATAAAACCTGCAATTCTTGCTAATCGTCGCAGCTCTACTTCTACGTCTACAAGTTCTTTCTCATTAGGTCCTCATAAGCATTAAATGGGCTTTGTCCAAATACCTCCCTCAGTCGACCCTTTATTTTACGACATCTTTTTCTTCGTTGTTCACCTCCAGATAGGCGGTAAGAGCCTTCCCTTCCAACAACATAGGGACTAATTCCTTTTCATTCTTCAGCTTCTGAAATTTTATTACTAATTCCTTTTTCAAGATCCAAGTTTCAACATCTCCAACTCCATCGAAGGCTTTTCTCCGATTTTTACATTACTCATGCTTAATCTCACAATCTTCAAAAACTTCCGAATTAATTCGGTTTCCACAATAGCTCTTCTGCTCTCGCTGGTCTTCCTCTTAACTGTTTTCTCGAGTTTTCAGCTTCAAAGAATGTATGTGTGATTCTACCTTTCAACCATCTCAAATTACTTCTCCCAGCCGGCGGTTTTACCCATACTCCCTCCCCTACATCAAATTTTGTTTCTATCCCGTTATCAAAAAATATTAAAATAGCTTAGTTTCAAGGAAATAAACGAACCTCTCTACTCGAGTGTTATTTAATAACGACGAAATATTATTTACATAACAAATCACAATGGTTTTGATCTAGGTGAAGCTTACTATCTCTAATATAAAAGTGAATCTCACTTTCTCTAATAATAATATAGTACTAAATGTAAATGATAATTAATTATACGCTACAAGTATATATATTAACTTTCTCAATTTTAGGATTCTTGATTTCATTTAGAAAAAAAAAATGGGTTTGTCTAGTGAAACTTTAGAACAGGAATTCTCAACCTTTTTTTGCTTGTAAACCCCCTGAGTCCTAAATTTACGTATGTGAACCCCATATACTCATATGTAATATTCCTAAATTAAATATTTATTTGTAGGTTAGTAAAAGCTAGTAATTATCCAATCCAATATATTATAAAAAATTTAAGTTATAAATTTTGAAAATTTTAATCGATAAAACTTAAATAGGTTTTTACCTGTAATGACAGAATTAGCAAAAAAAAAAAAAAAAAAAAAAATAGAGAAAAAACTATTTCAAACAACTTAGATAAATTTATTCCCAATGCTATTAATAGGATCCCTACTAATAGGCCCTACTAATGAGATCCTTTTGGCTGGCGTTTTGATATTTATATTGTAATATCTGGCTCCAATTTTGTTAGAGTCAGAAGAAGATCACCCCTTTTTGCTATATCAAGTTGATTACTATTTTTTTGTTAACAACTGTGTTATACGACAAAAGCCAGATTCCACAAGATAAGATGATGGGGATACAATGACATACGTTTTAGCATTCTTCCATAAAAGCAGATATTTACATGCAATCTCCCTATTCTTCCATACATCATGTTTATTCATTTTCATCACAAAATTTGCGAAAAAGACGATCTTGAAGAGCATTAGCCTTAATGAGGTTGACAGCTTTTATTACAGAGTTAAGGTTTCATTAAGACGTCCAATCAATCCCTTCTCCACCAAGTGTTGACAGTGAATCACACAATGTATGCAAAATACTTTTGGAAATGCATTTTTTAAATGAGTGTTAAACCCTCTGTACCTACCGACCATGTAAGGTACGCCATCAGTAGCGCAAGTTAATAAATTTTCTAGTGGAATATTTTTTTTCTAAAATAAGACTGGACTTCCTTAAATATTGTTCACGTTTAGTATATTAATTATATTTTGAGGAATCTTGCAAAGAGCATTTCCTCTCTGAGTCCATTATCCAATATATCTTGCATATGCAAGTAAAAGTGTTTCATTACCTATTAGTTGATTCATCGAGTTGCATTGCAAACTGTTCACTCGTAATTGGGCAATAAATTGAATTTCACGTGTTCGATATTTCATCAGTGGATCTGGATTTTGTTCTATTGCTCAAAGGAATGTTATCGTTAATTTCACGTGCATTTTTGTTTATCACCGTTAAATTTACAACTGATATCGATGGCAAGATGACAGTTACACCAATGCTATGTGGCTTTCCTTTGTTATTATTTTGCTGATTTCATATGATGCTAATAAACCGTTGTCTTTATTGTTTGCTTGTTTATTTGACATCTGATCCAATTTGTGTCTTTCTTGAAAGTTGTTTCTTAGTTTTTGGAAATAATCCACTGATTTATATTTATTTTCCCTGTGTATTGTCTCTGAAATGATAACGATTGGCTTCATACTATCATTAGACAGCACAGTCATACATATAATGCACATTGGTTTTGTGATATTCTTTGGTGATGTAATAAAACCTTAGAACAGATATTCAGTCAAATATTGTCTTATTTTTTCCTTTGCTTGAACCATAGGTAACTTGAAAATAATATTAATATTAAACGCAAATATTCGATGTTGGAAATAATAAAAAATAAAATAAAATATTGAACAATAACGTCAATAACATAAATAGGTTTTACTACGACGATGCCTATTGTTCACCTATAGCATGAAATAATTGCTTCTGACTGACTGGCTTTTCTCAGATGAGTCGGTGCTTAAATAATATTTTTTCTTTCGAGAATTTTCCATGAACAGAAATTTGCTTTGAGTCAACAAAATAAGGTTCGAGAAAATACGAGTATCTTCTAATTGCGAATTACTGGACTTTTCTATGATATTAGTTTATTTTACTTTTATTTAACAAATTCTTTTATTTATAATATTTCATTATGGACTCATTAGCTCATATTATGAACACCCGAAATAACATCTTTGAGGACTCCCTCAAAACTTCTGTGGTCCCCTGAGGGTTCATATGAACCCTGTATGAAAAACGTCGCTTTAGAGGATTAATAGAACCATCAAATAATATCTCTTCTCGTCTTCTTAGCAAACTGGAGGGAGTACATTCTTGGCTCTCAAATTTACAAGTCATATTTGTAATAATATATATATATATATATATATATATATATATATATATATATATATATATATATATATATATATATATATATATATATATATATATATATATATATATATATATATATATATATATATATATATATATATATATATATATATATATATATATATATATATATATAGAGAGAGAGAGAGAGAGAGAGAGAGAGAGACAGACAGACAGACAGACAGACAAGAAAAGTGATGGAAAAATAAATACAAAATTAATAAAATGATTTATTCAGTTTAATATTGTTCTAAAATTTTAATTTTACTAAAATGAGAGTACAAATTCAAAAATAGTTCATTAACACATTATAATAATAATAATAATAATAATAATAATAATAATAATAATATAATAATATAAAATATATATTAATTATAATAATAATAATAATATTGATAATAATAAAAATAATATAAACAATTTTAATAATAATAATAATAATAATAATAATAATAATAATAATAATAATAATAATAATAATAATAATAATAAGGTATAAAACCCTATTCTTCGTTTTTGTTGTGTACCCTAGATGAGGGGTTCTCAAAATTTTCCTTTCGCTATTTGTTTTTCTACTTAGTTACCACCATATAAGAAGACTTAAAGTGTGTACCTTTAAAATGAGAGGGATAAAATTTCACCTGAATCAAAACAAATATAGTCATCTCAGCATGGTCATTAAAAGATGAAAGAGAAGGTTTGTGGGTTACCTTGAGGAGAGAATGGAAATTCAGGAGTGAGGTAGAGATATGTTTGAAATATAAACAAAATGTGAAAAACTTAGAAGGTGAAATTTTAAAAAGGCAAATGATCAAAAGGACATTTACTCCCTCATCCAGTACAGGGATTCTTATAGGTAGAAAAGGTGAAGGTAAAACAATAATTTGATCTTACATCTATTATTGACTGTCACATTGAAAGATGTTAACATGTTATTGTGAGTTCCCGTGAACTCAAACCATAAATTGGTACTAGCGAATTTGAAGTTGGAGACTTTATAAAATGTGAATAGATGAGGAAAGAAGTTTCTTTTCAGAGTATCAGAACGGAGAAAAATATATATTCGTAGAAAAGTTATAGGAAAAATTCAAAGAAATGTAAGACGAGGAGACAGATGAAGATATATAGAACAGCGATAGTGATTTTTGAAAGTAAATGGATGAGAGATTTGGACAAAGGGACGTAAGGTGATAATATAAGGAGATAAAAGAAGCTGTAAGAGAAAATAAAACATCAAAATGTGTAAATGGCTGAAGAGAACTGTAGAAACTAGAGTAGATTATTAGGGTATCAACGATATGTATGCTTTCCTTAAAAAACAACGATGTGAAAACGTGTTGATATTGTATTGTATTTGCTGCCTCTATAAATTTAGAGAAGACCTATGATTCAGTTTTCAAAAAAAAGATTATAGATTAAACTGGAAATTATTGAGACCTCTTAGAAACATGCATTAGATCTATGAATTCAAAGTAAGAAGTGAGTAAGGAATGGATTGATATAAAAAAGGAATAAAGCAAGGTTGCATACCATCATCAACATTTATTTATAACATGTTTAGAAACATTAATAAAGAAAGTAAGAGAAGAAGAAGCGCAGTCTTTGATGAAAAAATTAAGACGTATGCTGATGATTTGTCATGACGGGGCGAGGATGGGTATTGTTTGTAGTATGTGCTTCATATATAAGTTGATGTAGGAGCCATTGAAGATGAATACGGATAAGAGAAAAAATTTAACTGCGAGTAGAGAGTAGCAGGAAAAACTAGTCGTGAAAATCGAAGAAAAAGAAATAAAAAATTTTGAATATTATAAATACCTTGGAAGGGTTTTTACAGAGGAAAGAGCTCACCAAATGAATGTAGACTTCAAGAGAATCATATGCGACAGTATGTTTATACTTTTCTGTTATATGGAAATGAAACCTGAAGAGAAAGATAAAAGGAGGTTCTTGCTCGGATGATGTAAGTAAGTAAGTAAGTAAGTAAGTAGTAATTAAGTAAGTAAGTAAGTAATAAGTAAGTAAGTAAGTTAGTAAGTAAGTAAGTAAATAAGTAAGTAAGTAATTGTGTAAGAAAGTAAGTAAATAAATAAGTAAATAAGTAAGTAAGTAAGTAAGTAAGTAAGTAATTGTATAAGTAAAGTAAGTAAATAAATAAGTAAATAAGTAAGTATGTAAGTAAGTAAGTAATTTTGTAAGAAAGTAAGTAAATAAGTTAGTAGGTAAGTAATTTTGTAAGTAAGTAAGTAAGTAAGTAAGTAAGTAAGTAAGTAAGTAAGTAAGTAAGTAAGTAAGTATGTAGGTAAGTAAGTAAGTAGGTAAGTAAGTAAGTAGGTAAGTAAGTAATTAAGTAAGTAGGTAAGTTTGTAAGTAAGTTTGTAAGAAAGTTTGTAAGAAAGTAAGTCAGTTAGTCAGTCACTAAGTCAGTAAGTAAGTAAGTATAGCTTGATCCTGTGCATTCTTTTCAGTAGTTTTAATTTCATAATAATTTTAACTTTAAAAAAAAATATTTCCAATGAATTTACGAAATAAACCTTTGATATTTTTGACGTTTACGTTTTAAGCTCCTCCAAAGTTCAAAGTTCCGTACGTAAATTTTATAGCATTATAAAATACAGTATATTTAGTAAAATATTAAATTAGAACAACGTATTCATTAATAATAATAATAATAATATTATAATAATAATAATAATAATAATAATAATAATAATAATAATAATAATAATAATAATAATAATAATAATAATAGCCTATAATAATAATAATAATTATTATTATTATTATTATTATTATTATTACCATTCCGTAAATATTTAGAAAAATATTATTATTATTATTACCAGCTCCGTAAATATTTAGAAAAATTGTTTTTTATCTGTTATCAAGCTTTAATGGGATGGTTTTAGATTACTAGTGGTGGTTTTAGATTACATGGTAGAGTATTGACATATCTTAAGTGGTTCGTTTTATCATTTCAGAATGGACAAAAAAAAGAAATAGTTTCCAGTTCCACAACCATTTTTTTCACCTATTCGTAGCTGTTTAAGGTATGTGATATATTTCAAGTTTGATGAGCAGGTTGGTTCCCTTGGAACTTTAAATGCAAGATAAGGTTTGAGGTTACGGCCACAAACTTTTATTACTTTATATGATATAAATGTCTGATGCCTTCATCTTAATCCCTTTTTTCATAAACTTTAAGTGTTTTACGTTTTGCTGGGATCATTCACGAATGATTTTACAATCTTTTAAATTTTCTTTATATATTTTTTGTCCAAATTTGATTTTGCGCTTTGTCTTTTATTGAAGTTTTTTTTTTATTTTTTACTTTTTTTTATTTTTTTATTTTTTTTATTTTTTTTTATTTAATTTTTTTTTTACCTTTCCAATGTTGCAACTCTCATTCTCCATTGTTGATAAGTTTCAACGTTGATTTCCCTTTTTCTTCATTAAATCTCTACCTTATTTTGACATTAAATTAACAATCAATAAGCAAAATTCCTTTCTGCAGTTTCTTTTATCTTAAAATCATTTTTCTTCTAATTATTTTCTTTACGTTAGCTGCAAAATGAACGGCACGTAATAGATATATTTCTCTGTCAATTCGGCAATTTAATTATTCTTGTTTTTATTCTTCCCAAAATCCTCAATTAAATACTTTTAAAAACTGATAGATGCTTAGCCTATTTAAATGCTAAATATAATGCTATCTCTTCTCCAGATTTTATTTTCTTTCTTCATACTCAACTCACGCTCAAATTTCAGAGCTTTCCTGTAGCCTGTCATTTTATATACGTTTTCACCTACTTTGCATTTTCTAAATCTCGAATGACTTCCTATACAAATATACTTTTGTTATTAATTAAGCCTTTGAGATTTCTACCTCAACCCTCTACAGAGACGTTTTGATCTCTTTTTGAGAAAGAGGTTTTATGTAAATCTTAACTAGTATTATTAATGTATCTGACGAAAGCAAAGAAAAACTCCTTTTATGAGTGAGTAAGTAAAGGTGCTAAATTGGCTTAAAATTTCACGTTTTTCACTTTATTTTTTGTTACTGTTGAGTAGATATTGCTGATTGCCAGGAGTATGCACCCAGTATTTTGGGATATTGGGAACCCTAAACCAGGTATTACTTTATATTTTTTAAACATATATATATTTTTTTTTACTGTTAAATAAGATAATTAAACAATGAAAACCTTCCCACTCCTCTAGGCATAAATTGAGTTGAATGTGGTGTAAATAAAAAAAAACCCGCTGATTTTGAAAAATAAGGTTAAAATTGAAGTTTTGAATATTATTCATAATCTGTCGCAAAAGAATATTTGAAATAACTGAAGTACTTAAAAGACTACATTACAGCACTAAACAGACTGAAGGTAGAAATAAAAATACATAAATAAGAAAAATTTACACCACTTCTGCTTACAACGACTCGTATATAAATAGAATAAAAAAATATCTTTACCATACACCCACAAAAAATATTTTTATACATTATTTTTTAATTATAAATTAATATTTTTAATTTTTAATTTCAGCAATAAAAAATTTCAGCAGATGAAAATTTTATCATTTACTCTTAGTTCACTCAACTAATCGCTACCGTATACGAGTATATGAATAGATATGATATGTTTTTCCGTAGATAAAATGCCATGTTCAAACGGGCTGAAAAATGATCGTAATTTTCACTGAAGCCTTCACGGGAAAATATAAAAAAAAATTTCATTTTCTTAACCACCGAAGGATTAGATCGATCTATATTGTGCTTCTGGTAAAGCCTTATTTATTTACTTATTTATTTACTAATTCAAATAGTAATATAAAGTCTTGTTAAATATAATACATAATTAATAAATCAAGCAATATATATATATTATATAATATTATATATATTATATATATATATATATATATATATATATATATATATATATATATATATATATATATATATATATATATATATATTATATATATATATATTATATATTTAAAAATTACAATGCAAAGTGTTGAGGGTCCCAACAATCACTGACATTCTTTCATATTTAATAGCTAATATTTTTAATACTATAAACTCACCATTGTCAAGAAATAGAGAGTGTGAATAATAATGAATTGTGTAGAGGTGCTTCAAAGATATAAAAAGCATACAAAATAAATTATTTACACTTAATTGAACTAGAATTTTCCTTATACAAATTCGAAAAATGTTATAAATTTAAATTAAAATTTAATACATATATATTATATATATATATATATATATATATATATATATATATATATATATATATATATATATAATATATATATATATATATATATATATATATATATATATAATATAATATATATATATATATATATATATATATATATATATATATATATATATATTATATATATATATATTATATTTTTTTTTTATTTTTTTTTTCACATCACCACCACTCACGGGCACAAGCCCTATTCAAGGAGGGGGTGCTAGAACAATAGAAGAGATAAAAACAACCCACAACCCACACCTAACGCAAATTTCGCAGGTGAGCACAGACGTGGGTCTTAAAGGAATTGAGATTAAATTCAGCAGGAAACAGAAGATGGAAGAGAATTCCACAAAACAGAGGTGGCTGGAAAGAAGGAGGCACCACAGCGACAAGCCTGGAGTTGCCTATGTCCACGCAAAATTGATGCGCGGACATTGCACCCCTTGTGCTGCGAGGACGCCGTAAAGGTGGAGGTACACGGGTGGATAGTTCCTTCGAGCATTTGCAGCTGTAGTACCTATAGAAAAGAGACAAAGCACCAACGTCACGTCGCAAAGATAAAGAGTCAAGTGAATTAGAAAGAGCGGGACAGTTTATAAGTCTTTTAGCCTTTGACTCAACCCTATCCAAAAGACGGGTGAAGCCTGAGCCACCCCAGATATGAGAGCAGTACTCCATACAAGGGCGGATGAGACCCTTGTATAATTGGAGTAACTGCGAGGAAGAAAAAAATTCTCGCAGTCTAAACAGAACTCCCAGCTTCTTTGAGGCCGCCCTAGCAACCATTGTGATGTGAGGTTTCCAAGACATTTTTTTGTTTATGTGAAGGCCAAGAATATTTATATTGTCAACAGGAGAGACGGGAGAACCGTCGAAAGAAATAGAAAAGTTAGGAGGTGTCTTTGAGAGGGAGATTTCTAGAAGTTGAGTTTTTAAAGAGTTGAATTTCACAAGGTTGAGACGACCCCACTGGGAAATTCTATCCAGATCTGCAAGAATGGAATCGGAAAGATGAAGACGAGAGGCAACTCTAGATGCAAAGGAAGGAGCAGATTTGAAATGAGTAGAAGAATGGAGGGTTGAGTCATCGGCATATGAATGGAAAGGGTTAGATGAACAGCTAAGAAGATCATTAATGAAAAGTAAGAATAGAGTAGGAGATAAGACAGAACCCTGAGGAACACCACTATTGACAGGAAAGGAAGAAGAAGTCGCTCCATCAACAACAGCTGAAATGGAACGATTAGAAAGAAAGCTAGACATAAGTAAGCAAAGAGAAGGAGGAAACCCAAAGGAGGGGAGCTTGGAAAGCAGTGACGCATGCCATACCGGTCAAATGCCTTAGATATGTCAAGCGCCACCACACAAGTCTCCCCATGATCCCTAAGGGCAGAAGACCATAAATCTGTGAGATAGGAAAGTATATCACCAGTAGACCTCGAACGTCGAAAGCCATACTGATGATCAGAAAGAAGGAAATGAGATTCCAGATGATCCAAGAAGTGAGAGTTGAGAAGGGTTTCAAAGATCTTAGACAGAATACAAGTGAGAGCTATAGGGCGATAGTTAGAAGGATCAGAGCGGCTACCCTTTTTCGGAATAGGCTGGACCAATGCGTGCTTCCAACACTGAGGGAAAGTATTAGTATTGAGGCATAGAGAGTAGAGTTGAACGAGGGGAGGAGCAAGCTCAGAAGCACACTCCCTTAAAACTCGGGGAGGAATGCCATCCGGGCCGCTTGCCTTCCTAACGTTCATAGATTTCAGAAGCCCATGCACCTGATCAAATGTAATCACAGGTAAAGGCATGGGACATCTGAGAGGAGAAGAAGTAGGAGGAGGGTTGCCGGAGTCGTCCAGGGTTGAATTAGAGGAGAATAGGAGGCCGAAGAGATTAGCCTTTTCAGTTGGAGTGTTAGCAACAGAGCCATCAGAGCGAATAAGAGGAGGAAAGGAAGATTTACAGAAGTTGTTAGAGATGTTTTTGGCAAGAGGCCAGAAAGATTTATCAGTAGGAGAGTTTAGGAGCTCCGCACACCTTCTTTTAGTGAAAGCCTGCTTTGCTCGTCGAAGAATATCCCTGCAACGATTCCGAGCAGAATGAAAATTAGCAAGAGTGATAGGAGAAGGAGAGTTTTTCCACTCTCGATACGCGATGTCTCTAGCCTGAATGGCAAGAGAGCAAGCGCGATCGAACCATGGATTTTGAGGAGAAAAAGATTTAGTTGAAGAAGGAATGAACCTGCTCATCCCATCAACGATTACAGCCCCCACCTTATCAGAGACTGACGCGTCTTCAGAGACAAAGCAGTCCATCCAAGGATAGTTAGCATAGAAGCAACGCAAAGCCTCCCAGTCAGCCCGATCAAAGTGCCAGAAGATACGCTTAGGGCAGGGTGGAGTAGTTGGAGAGAAAGCTTGAAAATTAAGAGTAATTAGGTTGTGGTCAGATTTACCAATAGGTGCGAAGACAGCGTATTTATAGAGAGAAGGACTAGTAGTGAAACATAAGTCAAGAGTGTTTAAGAATTGGTTAGGACGATCCGGAATGTGTGTTGGTTCTTTAATCAGTTGCTCCAGATCGTTGAGAATGCTGAATGATTCGGCCTCCTCCCCTCCTGGATCAGTATGAGAGGAACCCAACCATTCAGTGTTGTGTACATTGAAATCTCCTAAATAGAGGACCTCAGTATTTGGATGTGAAGATGTAACAGTCTCGTGAGAAGTAGTTAGATATTCAAAAAAGAGGAAAAATCTGTTCTATTAGGAGAACAATAGCAGAAACACAAGATTATCGTAGTGGTAGGAAGGAAGATTTTAAGCCACAGAACATCGAAGTTAGGAGATTCAAGATTCACAAGACGTGTTACCGGAGTGTTGGTGTTTACGTAGGCACAAACTCCACCTTAGAACGGAAATTATGAAATAAGTTATAGTTGGATATATTAAAAAAGTTTGAGGAGGAATTCTTAGATATCTGGGGCTCAGACAAGAGCAGAAGATTTGGATGAGAGTGAGAAAGGTGGTATTCCACAGAAGCCAAATTAGAAAATAAGCCACGGATGTTGGTAAAGTGTATAGAGAACCCACGCCTGCGTACACCTGCCATTCTAACACACACAATCACAATTATATCAGACAAACAGACAAACAAACAAGAGAACAGCCAAAGAAACCGGCAAGCAGGCAGACAAACAAACAATCAAGCAAACAAATATTCTAACAAACACAAACAGGAAAACAAGATAAAACTTAAATAATGTTTACATTTAAAACCCAAATTTAAAAACGGAAAAATGAATTTAAGATCGAAAAATTAAACCTAAAAAAGTCTTAAACAAATTTAAGTTTAAAACTCAAATTATATTAAATTGAAATAATTTTTGTTCACAGAAATAAAACTTCCCAATAATAAAACCTACATTAAATGAAAATTAAAAAGTTAAAACTTGAACTTATCTTTAAAAGTGCCGAACATCCAGGTAGTAAACATTTAGTCATCCAGGTAGTAAATATTCAGTAACTTAAATTAATCCAAGACAATGATTAATAAGATGTAGAAAAAAAAACACATACACATTTTCACTTAATTAACACAAACAAGAAAAAAAAAAGTAAATAAATTAACAAATAACAAAGTTAAAAACCCACTACGAGAGAGCACACAAACACATCCGCACTCGAAAAAAAAACATATATAATATATATATATATATATATATATATATATATATATATATATATATATATATATATATATATATATATATATATATATATATATATATATATATATATATATATATATATAATATATATAATATATATATATATATATATATATTAAAATAAATATATATATATTATATATATTATTATATATTGATATATATATATATATATATATATATATATATATATATATAATATATATAATATATATATATATATATTATATATATATATATATATATATATATTAGATAGTCTCAAACTATTTACTAATTTTAAGATAATAAATTACAATATTTCAGTATTTATATTAAAACTGTTTTCAATATATATAAATATATATATATTTTATATATTTTATATATTATATACACACAATTGTATTAATTAAGGCTTGGAAGATAGTTGGTAAAAAAATATTCTTTCATGTCAAGAACGTTCTTCACAGTTCAAAAAAAAAAAAAAAAAAAAAAAAAAAAAAAAAAAAAAAAAAAAAATCAGAACTGAGTGACTACGAGAACTTCTTCGAGTTCAGATTTTTCCTCAACAGAAGAAAAGTCACTTAATAAATCGTCTTCTATTTCGATTTTCTCGAGCGTATCTCCGTAGTTGAATTCTTCTTCTTCTTTCGAGTGTAAATTTTGTGAATCTGAAGATAATCTGGAAGTAGATTTTGCTTGAAATAAAGAGAGGTTTCCTTTTAATTTGGGAGCTAGTAGTGTCTTCTTCATACCTTTCCTTAATCCTCCTCCAGCTGAGAACGATAATGACAAAGGTCTTGAATGAATGAGACGCCTTTGAATTTTTCTTTCTCTTTCACACTCTACTTCCAGCTGGGTACATCCTTGGCATTTAACAATGGTATCATCTACGTCTTTCTGAGAAATAGGAATATAATTGTTACTCTGTTCTGAATATGAAATGAGATGCGAGGGACTGTCCGGAAAATGAAATTCTTTACTGATTTGAGACTTTCTTCTCACACTTTCAATGCTTACTTTAATCTTGTATTCTTCAATTGGAACACAGTTTACTCCTACTTCCTCTTCTCCGTCTTCTTCTACAGTTTCATCTGCTATTTTTTTTGATACCTTACCAACAGTAGAAGGAACTAAAAGGGTTTGAGGAGTGCTTTTGAATCCTCAAACTTCTGTTCCTATCCAGTCGTTTGGCGGACATTTTATATTCACCTTTTTTATATGGACAAGATGTGAAAGAACTTCGAGATTTTATTTGAAGATCGTCACACTTCTGCAACTTTCTATCGGAAGACATCTTTGCTACAGAATTTAACTGTCACAAGTGTGAGTTGCTGCAAAAACATAATATATATATATATATATATATATATATATATATATATATATATATATATATATATATATATATATATATATATATATATATATATATATATATATATATATATATATATATATATATATATATAATCTATTATCTCCATTCAGAAATGACTGTAAAAAATTATTGTAAGTTCATGTGTGAAAGGAGTATCATACAACAAATGAAATAAAATGCGATTGAAAATAAAATTTGATTTTTCGAAGGAGATTACTGGAAGAAGCCGAAAATAATTTAAGAGAAGTTAATAAATGTAGTTAAGAATTAGGTTGATTCTCTTATACAAAAGAATTAGTAAGATCCCTAACAATATTTATTAAGAGAGAGAGAGAGAGAGAGAGAGAGAGAGAGAGAGAGAGAGAGAGAGAGAGAGAGAGAGAGAGAGAGAGAATATTTCTTTTAAAGTTTTATTTATCATCTTCCAGATGAATAAAATGATGATTTTTGTTTAATAAAGTAAAAATTATCGTTCGCATGTAAAAGAACTTTTAGATGAAGATATTTATAAGAAATTACGTGTACTTTCGATCTTTCTTATTATCGTTAATACTTGTCAATCATGAACATTTTGACGAGTTTCACAAGAAATTAACTTAAAACAAAGTAATACAATTTACTTTTCCAGTTATTGATCAAAATTTCATTTCTGAGAATGATCAAATGATGGTAAATTTAAAAAAAGGTCGGTAGGATTTTAATGCCAGTACACAATCGAAAAGTTCAAAGTTATAATGAATGAGTTCTTATGTACCTCTATTGTTCAGAAGACCGGAAACACCTGTACAATGTTTATTTTCTTAATCAGAAACTTTGTAGGAAAAACTCTGAAATAGGTTGTTGAAAGGAGAAGAATAGTTTACATTAGTGAGTGTACACTCTCAAATATAAAAATTTTGTTTATTTCTCCAAAGAAAAAAAAAAAAAAAAAAAAAAAAAAGTAAAAAAAACAAACAATAAATAATCGAAGAATCCTGCTAACTGCGAGAGTCATATAAATATGTCCACTGACAATATATTTGGAAGATTAAACGAATGAATAACTTGATTTTGAGAATTTGAAGGAGTTAATTAAATAAAACAGAATACTCTGCATTTTATCCTTTGTCAAATTTCATAAATAAATAATTTTACAAACAATTTTATTACTCTACAGAATGCTAATTTGACAAAATTGAAATGCCTAATATTGACATAAACTCAAGGCCTCTATTGCCAAGGAATTCATGTCAAGTTTATTGTTGCACTACATTTTGAAATTTTAATAAGTTTGAATCAAAACAAAACATGATAAATATTTATATAAAAAAAATTCCTTTCCTAGTTGTCTAAAAAGCCCCTATCAAAATGTAATTTGATAACAGAGGGAAAAGAATTGCTTCATTTTACTTTCTCAACATCTCAGACCATCTTAACAACGCAAACAGAGTTTTTGACAATAAAATTAATTAAATAACTAAAATTAATAATTCAGTTTTCAAATTATATATGAGAAAATTTTAAGAAAGAAATTATTTACCTCCCCGACCGAGAATTGGCTGGAATGTATTTCCGTCCGTAAGAAGAATGGCGTTGGTTTGGCGGCAAATTCGTCAGAAACATTGAGGACATGGCTGAGCCTCTTCGAACCCCTGTTGTTCGGTAAAGTATATAGTTTGATACATATTTTTTAACAGCTGCTCGTACCTGATATATATATATATATATATATATATATATATATATTATATATATATATATATATATATATTATATATATATATATATATATATATATATATATATATATATATATATATATATATATATATATATTATATATATGAATAGATGTGTGGATGGAGGGGGGAAAAGTGGGCAAAGCGTAGTATTTATTAAGGTGGTTTGGGCTTCCAAGGTGAAAGGGGAAAGGGAGGAATGGCCAAAGTGATGATGAACGGATAGAGTGAGGAAGAGTTTGGGAGAGAAGTTTGAGCGTAGAAGAAAGAAGGAGAATTACGGACGACTGGGCAACATGGAGGGCGGTGATGATGGGGTGTAGGATATGGAGCTGATTTTTTTTTTTTGTGTGTGTGTGATGGAACTGTGGTCGACACCATTCCAAGAAAGTGGGGATATATATATATATAGTATAATATATATATATATATATATATATATATATATATATATATATATATATATTATATATATATATATATATATATATATAAATTATATATATATCAAAAATCACTTTTAAAAACGTTCTTATTTATATGTAAAACATTAAAACGACTTAAAACACAATAAGGACAACGTTTCAGCCCCGGAAATATAGGGTTCTCATCAGGTCCAGCTTGATAAGCAGACAGGAAATGACTTTTCCTTTCTGCTTGTCAAGCTGGACCTGGCATAAGCCCTATGTTCCAGGGCTGAAATGTTATCGTTATTGTGTTTTAAGTGGTTTTAATGTTTATATATATATATATTATATATATATATATATATATATATATATATATATATATATATATATATATATATTAAATCGATACCGATACCGATACCGATACCGATATATCGGAAAATATGCCAATTACTACCGATACCGATACCGATACCGATACTTACTTTTACAAAATTTTGCCGATACCGATACCGATACCGGTATCGGAAAATATGCATACTTGCGATACCGATACCAATACCTAATAATATACAATATATATATAATATATATATATATATATATATATATATATATATATATATATATATATATATATATATATATATATATATATATATATATATATATATATATATATATATATATATATATATATATTATATATATATATATATATATATATATATATATATATATATATATATAGATATCATCCGGCATCCGATCCGCATCCGCATCCGCATCCGGCATTCGGCATCCGCATTTTCGAAAATCCGCATCCGCATCCGCATTTCCGAAATTCAACATCCGCATCCGCATCCGCATCCGCACTTTTCGGAAAAATTCAACATCCGCATCCGCATCCGCATCCAAATTCAAAATTCGACATCCGCATCCGCATCCGCATCCGCAAATTAGAAAATATGACATCCGATCCATCACTAATAATATATATATATATATATATATATATATATATATATATATATATATATATATATATATATATATATATATATATATATATAATATATATATATGCGAAGAGTAGAGGGTGAAGAGGAGAACTATCGGATTGGTTTAGCATAGGAGTGGGATTGAGACAGGGGTT
>SEYY01019561.1:0-2500 GCA_009176605.1 Armadillidium nasatum
ATAATATATATATATAATATATATATATATATATATATATATATATGTTTATAGTAATAAGGTTTAATCATAGTATAAATATATTGTTGCTTTATCTCCACTCGTTCCTGACAAGACGACAAAACGATTTACCAAACAGACAGATTTTGATAGTTCGCTTCATCTGTGTTGCTAATAACTGTTTACCGTCTGTTTCACAGCATTTTAGGTCAAATCTTAAAACTTTGTTAATCCACATAATTTACTGAACACAATCTCGGTTGTGAATAATATCTTTGTGATCATTTTTTGCTACAATCTGTGAAGTTAATTGGAAAGTATATTGTCTTAAATTAGGTTTGAAAGTCATTTATTGTTGTATCAAAGTTGAATCAAAACTACATTCTCCATCCCATCGTAGGGGTCATATTTCATACCTTTCATTTTGAAAAGTAGAAAGTTTTATTTTTACTACACATAAATTTATTTTTCAGTATTGAATTATCTTGTTGTATAATTCTTTATTGCAATCAGAATTTTATGATTCAGATAATTTAGGTGAGCCATTTTTATTCATGCATAATCAATTTATTTATTGCAATATCGATATTTATTTATTTATTTATTTATTTATATCGATATATCCTTTGATTACTCGTTCCCGATTATATAGGGTTCTATCGGAATAAATTGTCATCTCTTATATCAATGGTATCCCGCAACCATATATATATATAATATATATATATATATTATATATATATATATATATATATATATATATATATATTATATTATATATATATATATATATATATATATATATAATATATATATATATATATATATATATATATATATATATTATGCAAAAATTAATTAAAGCCTTTGATAATATTTTTCATAGAAAGTTAAAGGCGTCAAATGGTTTTTCAAAGCAAGAAATCATGAATTAATATTATTTTAGACTAAAATTAAATCAGAAAGGATATTTCAGGAATAAAAAATTTCATTTTATTTTTAGTGTTATTATTATCATTAATATTATTATTAGTAGAAGTAGCGGTAATAGTAGTAACTTCAGTAGTTGTTGGTATAGTGGTGGCAGTTTTAGTTACAGTAGAAGTAGTAGTAGTAGTAGTAACAGTAGTAATAGTAGTACTTACCGAATGAAACTCTAACCACATTATTAAAATGAAGAAGTTCACTACAATAATGAATCTGTTTTTAAAGTGTTTGCATAATATAAAATGCATTATATTAAAGAAATTAAACAGAGGAACAACAAAATTATGTAACTAGTGAGAGCACGCCATTAATTTGGCACTTCTTTGCTTATTCATGTTCTCAGAAAAATCATTTATTTGCCCTTCCAAAGCGAAAGGCTAGGATAAGGTCTTACTATGGAACAAGAAAAGAAGATTGAGTTACCTTTGAAGTATTGTTTACAAGACTCCAAATTAAACTCTTTCTTGACCGCCAAAACTACTACATCGCTAGAGGAAACATCGTTGATGCCATGGTTCACTAGAAGAAATGGTTTGATGTGGATTAATAATTAGAGTAGTAGGCCGAAGATGCTCCAACGTGGTGAGAAGAAGAAAAGCCATCCTTTTTATCGACTGACTAGTGTGAAATGTTAGAGACATGAACAGCTGGTTGTTATCTGAGGCCACTTTCCTATCAGGATTAGAGAGGGAAGAAAAAGTAGCTATAGACTATATGGGGGAGGAGAAATACTTAATATGGTTGTAGAAACAAAGGAAGAACGCTAAATGAGAATGATGTAAGCGACAGAACAACTTTGCACTGCACCAAAACAGTCTGAAATTCAAGAGCTTGAAGAGATGTTTGCAGGATAGGTTGTCTCTTAGTGGAAAACAGAATTCAGACGGTTATGCCTGTGATTGTAATTCACTGGAGCAAGCCACGAAGCTGTATATCAGTGCATTAACGACGGGTCTTGGTGCAGAGATAGCTTCGCAGGCTTTCAGGTGGTAGTAAAGGATAGTTGATATACGATATTTCCACACAACCATGTAAGTCGATGATTCTGATGTAGATGATGTCTCGGTGGAATTATAGTTCTTAACGCTGCCTCCTGGTCTTAAAACTAATACAAAGATAACGGATAGAGGCTGTCCTAAAAAGATTAAATTAGATGTAGAATGAGCTCATTTTATTGATTTTGCATATTATCCTGTTCTCACTATTTATTTGAGCGTCTTCTGATTACCACCGTGTCTTAGCAGATCAACTAAATACTGAGAAGAAAAAATTTGCCTCCTCGCTGCGTTTTAGGTGGCATCAACAAAGAAGGTAGGAGCTTTGGTAGATGAAAGATACTTTTCTTTGGCTGGGAGGCAGAAATTGAAAGTAGTTTGTTGGAAAGAGGTCCATCCAGCCTTCCTTGCTTTTAAGTAAAGGAAAATATGTCTCTATATACAAATATGGAGGATCTGTACGATTAATTTCTGACTGACAAGTTTATTTTAAATGGGTGATGAGGAACTCTAAGATC
>SEYY01019561.1:7500-27500 GCA_009176605.1 Armadillidium nasatum
TATACCTGCATTTGTTTTTATACCTGTACAGGTGCACCGTTGCAGATATATAGGTACGTACGTAGCCACCTTTAGAAAGACTTTATAGTTTGATTTTCGGTTTGCAAGACCTGTCTAAATAGATTTTTATGAGCACTTTCAAACTTACAAAACATGTACACATATAAAGTTTGAACTTCAGAGGATTTCGAGGTGTCAGAATTCCCAAAAAAGTTTTCTAATATTTAATTTAATCCAAAAAGTTATATACATTCCAAACTTATTGAACTTCTCATTTAGGTTGACATTTAATAATTTATTTTAATTTTTTTTATTAAAATAAATTTTAAAGTTCAAAAATCTTAAATATAAATTATACACAATACTTTTCTTCCTTGAAAGTTTATCAGTAACAAATATTCCATTTTGAGGAATTGTTTAATACAGACCTTATTGAATATCTCTATCACACTCACTCCTTTGTTTTCTATCTATATATATATATATATATATATATATATATATATATATATATATATATATATATATATATATATATATATATATATATATATATATATATATATATATATATATATATATGATATATATATATATATATATATATATATATATATATATATATATATATATACTATATATATATATTATATATAAACTATATATATATATGACTTAATTAATCACCGTCTTTCATTTAGCATAACTACTATATATGACAGTCAGAATAGTCTACATCATAAAGCAAAATTGTATAGGAAGCATAACTATTTCTATTATTTTGTTTATAATTATTACGAGCAGAATAATCTTTCTGAAAATCCAAAATAAACGTATCAATGTTTTTTATACTTTACTAGTGACAGAGTACTTAATATTATTAAAATAAATTAGGCTTCTTTACGTTAGATGATTAAATCAATATTTCTAATGCAAAAAAAATTAAAAATAATCTTAAAAGATCTATTAAAACTATATTCATTTTTTCGTACATATTTTATAAAAGCTATATTTAAATCGACGCCTGTTATTGTTTTTGAATTTCGTTATGGTCTGTTATTTCATTCCATGAGGGAAAAATTTTTATATTCTCAGAATTACTTTTTTTTTTTTTTTTTTTTTTTTTTTTTAAGAAATTTGGTTTTCTCTTGACAATTGAGTCATCAAAATATTTTTTACAGCATTTTTTTATAAATTAATTGAAAAAAATTATAATATCTCCATGCAACTTTTGCGACAATTTACAACAGTGAAAAAAAAAAATTTACTTTCTGAAGTCTTACTTCTGTTTGCTAACTCATCCCTTCCTTTAATCGAACACTCTGACATTATTTCAAATCCTTGCTTTGTTTCCTTCTATATAAATGCTTTCAATGTCTAATATATACATTCAGTTCATTAACTTTCTCTTGTCAGTCATAATTATATGCTCGAATTATTTCAACATTATGGATTTAATCCGATTTAGTTTCTGAATTATTAAGAAATTATTTAATTTTTCCTTACTCACAGCTTCCACCATTTTCCTTTCACTCTCCTGTAACTACCTTTAGAAATATTTATCTTCTCTTTCAGGTATTTATATATCCTTTATTTATTTAGATTTATCCTTATGTCTTTATCATACCACGACATTAATGGATACTGGAATACTTAAGCCATAGAGATAATAAACATGTTTTAATTGCCCTTAAACAATTTCTGACATAAAACTCTATAAATGTTATGCCGTATACGAGGATACAAGAACGCGACTTAAAATTACACACGTCCAAATACCATTACTTATTTTTAACTCTTCCAGTGTATATTTTAACATCTAAGATTTAAGTTCCTATTACCTTTCACACTAAATTACCATATTTTTAACATTTTACTGCAAAATATTTTCGAACTTATATTGCAAATTTTTAAAAAAAAATTTTTGTGTCAGATATCCATTATACTTTGTTATAAAAATAAACATTATCATCCATTTCTATTTCCATTTTGATTTACTTTTCTTATGTTTTCTATTTGAAGAAGACGAAATAATGAAGATATTAATTGCACTAATATGTTCTTAAGTCCTAAAAATTTTTTATATATATATTATTATTATATATATATATATATATATATATATATATATATATATATATATATATATATATATATATATATATATATATATATATATATATATATATATATATATATATATATATATATATATATATATATATATATATATATATATATATATATATATATATATATATATATATATCATATATCCTTTGATTTCTTATAGGTAGAAAGTCCACAAGCAAATTGCAAGTAGCATGTAACTTTGTGAGAATTTTCCTATATAGATTTCGATAATTTATTAATTTCAAATTATTATTTAATTTAGATAATTTATTAATTTCAAATTATTATTTTATTTAGATAATTTATTAATTTCAATTTATTATTTTATTGAACCTTTTATCACATATTCAATTTATAAAGTGTGTTTACCAATTTTATATTTATATTGAATTTAAGTTATCTCTAACACCCTTGATGACCATCTTCTATTATATTATATTTAAGTAAATAACCTTTAAAATATTTTTGAGATTTTTGAAATTCTTTTTGAGTATAAAGTTAAGAAAATATAATTTCAGTTTTTAAAATTTCAGCTTTTTTCTTAAGAAATGGAAGAATCTTTCTCTTCATTTCAGCATTTCTAAACATTTTGTTATAGCAAATTTCTTCTTCATTTTCTGACTCATCTTTTTTCTCCTTTATTTTACATATTTCAGCACAATTTATTCATCATTCTTACATCCACTCATAATATTTTTACGCAAGATTTTCTTTTTTCTATCATTCCCCTGTATTTAATCTGCTTTTCAGCTTTTATAGCAAATGTCAATCATATTTGGAACTTTAAATCCTTCTTTTTCTACATTCACAATCCCCTTATCTAATATTAATCTCTTCTTTTCTACAAATTCTTTTATTTTATCTTTCAATTTGCGCTCCCTCTCTAATCTAAATTCGCTATGAGTTTTATCTGCTAATAGAAGCTGCATGCAACAACTCTCTCTCCTCTCTCTCTCTCTCTCTCTCCCTTTCTGTTTCTCCCTTTTTCTCTCTTCCTATCTTCCTTTTCCTCTCTCTCTCTCTCTCATTTCTCTCTCCCTTTCTCTCGCACTCAATCTCTCTCCTCTTATTTTCTTTCTCTTCTCTCTCTCAATCTCTCTCTCTTTTTATCCCTTTCTCCATTTTCCAATCTCTCTCTTCCTATCTTCCTTTCTCTTTCTCTCTCCCCTACTCCCTTTCTTTCCCTCTCTCTCTTTCAATCTCTCTTACAGTCTCCCTTTCTCATATTTAATTATTTAATTACTCCACTTTCAAAAGGAGATTAGATAAATATAATTCTACATTCTTATTATAAAATAAATTATATATATGTGGGCAAAAGTTTACTTGCAGTATTTAAAAAACAGATGAAGATTCCATCAGGACACTGGAGTTATGTCTACGCAAAATTGACCATTGTACCAAATTCAACTCTTCAGTACTATTCATAAATGAAAGAGATTATTTTATTTTTTAAATTATTCCTAAAATATATTATAGTATATATATATATTATATATATATATATATAAGATTTATATATATATATATATGGAGATAAGATATTTTAGAGTGATATTGAGATATTATAATATAAGACGAGATATAAAGTAAAAGACTATAAAGATACAGGAGAAAAAAAGAAAAGTTTAATAATAAAATGAAAGTTATTTAAAGTGATTCTCTTAATTATTGAGAAGAAGCTCATTTGAGGTCTGGAAACTTGTCTTTATTTTCTAAGGTTTCTCTTGTCTTTATTATTATTATAGCGGAAGATAATTATATTGGAAATTAATGACGAAATTAAGTTGCACAGTTTCCCCTCTTCTTACCCTCTTTTGGCTTCTTCACTTTTACTTCATTTTCCACTCTTGTTCCACTTTTCTTATTTTCTTTTTATTATTTTTTTTATGCTATAATTATGCTACTGCCGTGGCTTAATGGTAGAGGGATTGAATCACGAGGCTTAATTCGATCTTTTGTTCGTATCCTAAATAGAAACTTTTTTTAAAAGATTCCCCCCCCCCATCAATAGGGCAAAGCAAGTGAGATGTGAAATTTTTCCTACAAAAAAAAAAAAAAAAAAAGAATATAGAATAAAAGTAGGAAGAATATCAAAATTTACTGACCTTCCATTTCATCAACCAACGAAGACATTATGACAATTAGGGAGATATCTGATGAACTGAATTTAAATTTCTACGCGGTTCAATCATTTTAACTGAAGATTTGAAAATTCATCCAGTGTCTGAGAAATTAATTCTAAAATTGTTGTCAGAGCAGCAGAAATAACACTGACTTGAAGTGTCCCAAGATCTGATTAATCGAATCGAAAGTAACCCAGATTTGTTAAATAGGGTAACTATAGGCAACGAATCATGGGTTTATGGGAACAACCCAGAAATAAAGGCACAGTCATCGTAGAGGAAGGGTTCAAATTGCCACAACCGAAAAAAGCGCTACAAAGTCTTTCGAATAAGAAGACAATGTTGATGGGGTTTTTCGACTCTATTAGTATCGTGCATCACGAATTTGCCCCTGGAGGGCAGACTGTCAATCAGGAATACCATAAAAGTATCATTCACTATTTACGATAAAAAGTGCGGAAGAAAAGGCATGTACTCTGGCGAGTCAGAAACTGTGTCCTCCAATAGAACAACTCACCGGCTCATGTGACCTTCTCGGTCACTGAATTTTTGACCAAATTCCAAATACCACCCTATTCACCCCATATAATTCCTGCCAACTTCTGCTGTTTCCAAAATTGAAAATTGCACTGAAAGGGGAAACGATTTGACTCAATCGAAGACATCTAGGTAAATACGGAGAGGGTTCTTAACATCTTTAAGAAAGAAAATTTATTGGAATTCTTCCAAAAATGAAAATACCATTTGAGTTCAGTCTGGAGGAGACTACTTTGAAGGAAATCCATTACAATAACCTGTTAGTCATATCATTTTGAAATTACATGCAGTCTTAAAACTTTCCAATGGCATTCAACGGCTTTCAAATCTGTCAATAAGAAACAATCCTCTCATATGACGTAGCATGCCAGATTTATAGCCTTTCGGTGACTCTTGGATGTTGAATGCCAGTTAGTGTAACATAAGAAAGGGCTAAGAAAATGATTCTCGTCCTTTATCTTGACGGGTTTCAGGAATATTAACATTCTAATTAATCATTATTATTCGGAAAAAGATAAGGGAATGGAGAGTTACTTCAAGTTGTAATAATTAACAGAGATATCATTATAATAAAATTTATGGTGTCGTTTTCGACATGTGCTTGTAACTTTAAGGAATAAAATCATATAAAAAAGACAAAGCTGTTTGTGACGATTCTCCTTTTAAAAACCGCGTTTCCTGTCGAAACAAACATAGTGACCCAAAGTGTGACATGTCATTTAATTGCACACCAAATCACCAAATCCTTCATGTTAAAAGAGAAAATTTATTAAATTAATTACATAAAGATGAAAAAGAAAATTCTACATACAAATAGCAATAAGAAAGACAACAACAAATGAACAATTTAATGTTTAGAAGGAATGCTGGCTCGGTAACTCGATCCAGTTTAAGAATAAACAACAAACAACGAAGAAAAGTTATGAAATCACCGCTCAAGACAGTTAAAAAGTGAAGGAAATAAAGAAGTAGATTGGTTTACAATTTCCCATACAAGTTTCTCATACCCCATCAATAAGGAGAAACGACGAAAGGATATGAACGAGGTGGGTACAAAACTCAAACTCTAATTTACTATTCCCCCGCGAATGCCCCAATTTCTCCCGAAAAATGGGCAAATTATTGTGTTGGGAGTTGAACTTCCTCAAGACGAAAGAAAAGTGAAATAATACCGAAAGCAATAAAACTCGAAAGAAAGAAAAAAAAATGAAAAGGAATTTGTATGTGTATATTTTTTTGGTTTAATAAGTTTCTAGAAGTAATAAAGTGATTAGTATTCAAAATAAAAATTAAAAATAATAATAATAATAATAATAATAATAATAATAATAATAATAATAATAAATAATAATAATAATAATAATAATAATAATAATAAGAAATAAGAAAAATATATAATAATAATAATAATAATAATAATAATAATAATAATAATAATAATAATAATAATAAGAAGATAATAATAACGAATAAAAATAATAATAATAATAATAATAATAATAATAATAATAATAATAATAATAATAATAATAATAATAATAATAATAATAATAATAATAATAATAATAATAATAATAACCAAGATAATAGTAATGATAATAATTATAATATTCATAATTTTAATAATAAAATTAGTAATATTAATATTCAGAAAGGGTAATTAAAGCAATGAAGGTAAGAAGAGATCCCGAAAAATATATTATAGGAAAAAAATGTAATTCGAAGGAGAGAGAGAGAGAGAGAGAGAGAGAGAGAGAGAGAGAGAGAGAGAGAGAGAGAGAGAGAGAGAGAGAGAGAGAGAGAGAGAGAGAGAGAGAGAGAGAGAGAGAGAGAGAGAGAGAGAGAGAGAAGAAAATTTTTTGCATTTTTTTAAAATGGAAACCAAAAATTTGCGAAAAGAAAAACAACAAAAACTAGAGATGTAGCTAACGAAAGAAAAGGAAAAAGGAAACTCATGCGATAAAAATGAAAGCAAAGGATTAGTTCTTAATCTATATGGAGTTCAACAAACAAATTTTTCATTGAAAATATGAAATTGAGCTGGCACTCTCCCCTGCCAATGGAAAAAGAGTTCTTTAACATTCAGTTTTCTAAAGAGAATGAACTTCTATGCGGAACAAGAATAAAAGTTCTTGAACCTGAATCTTTTTTGGGATTTACTGAAAGTTAGTTTTTTTTTTCTTGTGTGCTTATCAAAGAATGCAAAAAAAGCGATCATTTAATGATCTTTAGCTTGAACTTAGTAATCTAAACTCCGGAGTAATATTTGAGTGAGAGCTCTTATCAAGAAGTAGAAAACTTTTTTTTATTTAATTTTTATATAGATTGAATATTTACAATGTCTTTTAGGTTTGTGTCTTATTTCTGGCTCAGTGTTATTTTTTAAAGGAAAATTCTGCGGTAAAGAGGTTTCACTTTTCAAAATAAAAATAAAAGTTCGAATTCGTCGCTTTGATTAAAATTCTATAATTAAACTAGAGATCTAATTACATCAAAATTTTAAATTACCTCCAAAGTTTTGAAACTTTTAGAGGAGGGAGAGATCTTTCTGTATTGCCTTCGGCATTTTCCCTTTTTTTGTTCAATAATAGTTATTTAAGTATATTGTATCATTGTTATAATGCTTTATGCTCCTAGGTTACTAAATTAATTAATAAAGGGTTTAAATAAAACAATAATCTTATAATTGAAATAATAATACCATATAGAAACGGCATTTGAATCAGCCAATAAGAAACAACCCTATCTTATGACGTAGCATGTTGGTGTTTTAACCCATATAGGAGGGCTCTTGGGCGCTGAATGCGAGTTAGTGCGCCATAAAATAGAGCTAATAAAAGGACTCTCCTCCTTTTCCTTGGCGAGTTTCATGAATATTAACACCATTAATTAATCTATTATTCAGAAAAAGATAAGAGATTGGAAAGTTACGGTGCTTTGTAATAATTAACAAAAATACCATTATAATTAATTTTATGGTGTCGGTTTCGACATGTGCTTGTAATTAGATTTAAGGAATAAAATCCTATCAAAAAGACAAGACAAAGACGATTTTCCTTTAATATTCGCGTTTCCAGTCGAGACATACAAATTTAGACAAAAAGATTTCACTTGTCCTATGTTTTACGAGATCTTTGTTGCATTGACCAGTTAAAGGACAACTTATGGCAACTGTGTTTGTGTTTCACTTCTTAAGCGCATTCTAAATTGTATATAAAGTCAACATGATCTTTGGTGTAGTTGGTTAATTCTTTAAGGTTATAATACTTGCTTATGCTCAGGTCTTAAATTACATGTTGAAAGTTAGAGTGAAGTTTATCAGTCATTTTGGTGACGTCATCGCTAAAGGGTCTACATTCATGGCTTGGACCTTTGGATCCTGTTTCGTAGGTATTTTTTTGGTACATAAAATCATTTCATTTTTGGAAATTATGTATTCGGAATCAGAAATTCATTGTTCAATAAATCGAGGTAAGCTATTCTATTTCCTGCACTTATCTTAGTTTTACAATATATATACTTTCATTCTAATATACTGTTACCGATAGTGTGGAATTTATCAATAACAAATTACATCATATCATATATCTCAACATCAATTTCAGGATATATATATATATATATATATATATATATATATATATATATATATATATATATATATATATATATATATATATATATATATATATATATATATATATATATATATATATATATATATATATATATATATATATATATATATATATATATATATATATATATATATATATATATATTATATTATATAATTTATATAGGGATAGCGATACAAAATACCGATACCGATATAAAAATTAAGAACCGATATATATATATATATATATATATATATATATATATATATATATATATATATATATATATAATATATTATTATATATATATATATATATATAATATATATATATATATATATATATATATATATATATATATATATATATATATATATATATATATATATATATATATATATATATATATATATATATATATATATGTCTTCTCTGCTGGAAAAGACAGGAGGTCTACACACAATCAGCCAGAGAAAGAACTAAAATCAGGATTAAATCAAAGGCCAATTGGACTTGATAAACGACATTTGAAAGTGTGCAACTCATAAGGAGAGGGTTAATGTTGAAAAAAATTTTAATTTTCGACCGATTACTCTGAAATTTGCAAAGTCTATTCATCTCAACGGGCCAAAAAAACTCGATTTCTGACGTTTTTCTCTATCCATAACGGTTTAAAAGTTTTTTTTTGAAAATTTTCCCTTTTTTATAATGAATAGTGGGGCCAAACCACTGGTCAAAATAATCTGAAAATTGAATTGTATATTCACAAATGTATTACCTACAAACATTTTTAATAGACTTTTGATATTTGCTTTTTAGGAAAAAAAGTTATTTGCCCATTTCTGACCAACTGTCGAAAACTATTTTTTTTTTTTTTTGAAAATTATTCTTTCGAACAAAAAAAATTATAAAAAAAACTACACATAAGACTTTTTTAATTTTTTCAGAATGGATAGAGGATGTATACGGCTACAAATTTTTCTCAATACTTTATTCAATGGTATTTGTTCTTTTTGAGATATAGCCTCTCAAATTTGGCCAATTTTCAAAGAAATTTCCAAATTTCCAAATAGCATTGAATAAAGTATTGAGAGAAATTTGTAGCTTTATACATCATCTATCCATCCTGACAAAATGAAAAAGTCTTATGTGTATTTTATTTAATTTTTTCTCTAAACACCTGCCAAAAATAAAAAATCCTTAGGTTTATTATAATTTTTTTTTTGTCTGGAAGGGTAGACTCAATTTAAAAAAAAAAAAAAAATTCAAGTGCATCTAATTTTTTTTCTAAAGCAGATATCAAATCTCGCCACGTAGCGTTTCTTGCAATTGGGAATGAGAATATACAGTTAAATTTTCAGGTCATCTCGACCAGTGGTTTGGCTCCGCTTTCACTTTTTTTGGGGGGGGAAATTTGCCCAAAAACTTACAAACCGTTATAGATAGAGAAAATCGTCAGAAAGCGACTTTTTTCAGTGCATTGAAATAGTATACATATATAATTCAGATTTCATAAAAATCGGTAAAAATTAAAAAACTTTTTTTTTGAAATTGGACCCTATGGTAAGTGGGGGAAAGAGAAGAAGGAAAAAGTATTCTAAACTTTACCAGTTAAATGCATGTAAGAATGAGCATAGTGTTTAAGTATATGGAATCAGAGTATTGGGCAGAGAAAGAATAAGATTGTATAGAAAGACATGTTGCATAAATTCTCCTCAAAGAGGAAGTTATATGATTAGAGCTCGGAAGAGCAATGTTCGATATAATGGGATAGCATGAGGGGAGTGATGCAACAGCTTGAATTAGAAAAAAATCGTAGGTTAAAGCGATAGAACGATGGCTAAAGAGTCGATAGGAGTTTTCCTTTTCTTCGACAAAGTCTGAAAAGGGCGAACGCTTCCAGCAAGAAGGAAAGATAGAAGTGGAAAGGTAGTTGCTAAACAGTTTAATAAGGCAGAGTGCAAACTCGGAACTGCAAGTTTGAGAACCATTATATATATATATATATATATATATATATATATATATATATATATATATATATATATATATATATATATATATATATATATATATATATATATATATATATATATATATATATATATATATATATATATATATATATATATATATATATATATATATATATACAAGTTGTTTCTAGAGACAAAAGAAGAAATGATTTTAAAGAAAAGGAGACAATTGAAATATGCTGACAGAAAGTTTCTCAAGAGGATTTCTTAAGAAAATATTTTTTAAAAAATTTGGGGTCTGAAAGAATATCTGAAGTGAATTGATTTTTACCTCACGTGACTGAACTTTGGTGTTAATGAAGATTTTTTCTCCCCCCAAAAAAATTATTTTTACAGATAACAAAATTTTTCGGTACCATTGGTTTTTCCGAACAACTGCTAAACTTTTCATGTTGTTCTATTCACCCAAATCATGCACTTAAAAGTATTCCATTTTTGACTAGGAGATATTTTAATATTTTTTTTTTTTTCCTTTTCTTGCTGAAAACTTGTTGGACTTGATGACTTACTTCTTTGATTACTTTGAAATTGGTAACAGCTCTTGCGGGAGGAGTCCCTATGGGATTGTGAGGAGCGCATTATCAAAGGTTTGGTATAAATGAATTTAATATTTTTAGTATACTTTTCATGTCGTCATCACGCAACCTTAATGTCTTTATTTTAGCAATTACAATTACAGAGGTCCTTTTGAAAAAGTGAAATAAGAAGAAAAGGATAATTTTCTTTAAAAATGTCTCCCACAATCTGATTCTCTACAAAAAAACTTTTGAATCATTCTCCATACATTATAGACGTTAAAATTAGACACTGCTCTTCTGAACTGTTTTATTTCTTATGTATATATCTTTGATCCTATATATATATATATATATATATATATATATATATATATATATATATATATATATATATATATATATATATATATATATATATATATATATATATATATATAATACTTTTTAAGAGCACTAAACACGCTCGTGCTCTAATAATAAAATAACGGGAACCACTATATAAAACGATAAAAGATAAAACACTAAGAAAGACGTTTTAACAAAAAATTAAAACAAAAATAAATAGAGATTGGCTAAAACATGGGTAACATGGCATTACGTTTCAAAGTTATATTTATTTTATCACTATTTATTTTAGTTTTAATTCTTTGTTAAAACGACTTAGTGTTTTATCTTTTATCGTTTTATATAGTGGTTCCCGTTATTATATATATATATATATATATATATATATATATATATATATATATATATATATATATATATATATATATATATATATATATATATATATATATATATATATATATATATATATATATATATATATATATATATATATATATATATATATATATATATATATATATATATATATATATATATATATATATATATATGTGTGTGTGTGTGTGTGTGTGTGTGTGTGTGTGTGTGTGTGTATGTAGCTTCGATGTAATCATCTTATTGCCTCGTTAATTAAATTATTGCAAAATTATTATTATTATTATTATTATTATTATTATTATTATTATTATTATTATTAGAATAACCAGTACAAATGCAATATATTAGTAATTACTATTCCTTTTGAAACATGAAAAGCCTACTGGTGTGAATAATTAAGTTAGATATATATATATATATATATATATATATATATATATATATATATATATATATATATATATATATATATATATATATATATATATATATATATATATATATATATATATATATATATATATATATATATATATATATATATATATATATATATATATATATATATATATATATATATATATATATATATATATATATATATATATATATATATATGGGAGGAGGACGCAGCGTCGTTCGAAGCGAAGCAAAGTAACCCCCTCTGGGCATAACCCCCGGATTGATAGGATGTGATAGACCATTCCGTTTCACTCCTGTACCAATTAGCTCGTTCCTTTTCGCGTTTCACTTTCTCAAAGGGTCTCTAGTGTATCCTCGTCTCATATTGGGGTGTCTATGCTCCCATTACCCTCCACTCCATTTCTTCACGTGTTCCCACAAAATTATAATAGCTTACTCATACATTACCTTTTTAAACAAAACCGAAAATGGAAAAACATAAAACTACATCGGAAATGTTTGGAGGGTTGATATCCAAAGAATGCCCCTCATCCAACCCTCATCCACCTCTCATCCACCATCCACCCTTCACCCCATCATTACTCGGGAGTTGGCCCTCTCCGATGTTGAGGACTGTGCCGCCAAGAGCTCGCTTTCTTCTTGAAACGGTGCACGATCTTTTTTTCGTTTTTCTCTGCAACATTATCAGTCTTTTTTCTAATTTTCCCTTTGTCGACACCCTCTCTTTTCTTATAAACCTCACCCTTTCTTCTTAACCTAAACTCAAGTGTTTGGGTGCGCTGACAGCAAACCTTATTCTGTTACCTCCTACTGTCTCTATCCTCAATTTTCACCCAAAGGCGGATGTTGCGCATATGTGCGCAACGATGTTGCCTGTTCTCGTGTCTCTAATTTGGAGTCTTCTTAATTCTATACTTTATGGCCTAAGCTCTCTTTCAATTCTACTACTAATTTTATCTGTTCTGTATATTTATCTACAAATTCTACTGACAATAAAAAATTCTTCGACTATTTAAATTCCAAAATAGAGCATTCTTTCTTCTTCTCCTTTCTCCGAAATCATCATTTTATGTGATTTCAATGTTGGCCACCGTCTATGCCTTTCTTCTAGTTCATATGACACAACTGGTGAATATACCTTCCATTTCGCTATCCAAAATGGTCTTGAGCAGTTGGTGCAGCTCCGTACCAGAATCAACGACCGTCTTGGTGATGAACCCAACATACTTGAACTTTTCTTAGCCTCTTATCCTTCTCCTTATACTGTTAAACTCTAATCTCCTTTGAGTTCATCTGATCACCTTCTTATCTCCGTTTTTTGATCTGTCTCTTCAAGTCTTTCATAAGAGCGGTTCCTGCCTTCGGGAAGGAGACGTTTCTGGCACTTAGGTGCTGCTAACTAGTTTGACTTGCGGTTGGTCGTTTTCAATGCTTCAGAAACTCAAATCCCATCTTTCATCTTTACAAAACCTTCCACACAACTAAGACATCTTCGAAAACGCTCGACTCAAACCTTCATATGTTCTCAATATTCTCGGTGTTTCCTTTTCTCGTGATCGTTTTTGGAAAGATAACATTACTTCACTTTCTAAACAATCTCCTAAGAGATTGGATGTTCTGAGTCACCTTCGGGATTTTTTTTACGCCGCCTCAGTTTCTTGTTTTTTATAGGGGTGTTATTCACTCCTGTATGAAATACGCCCCACACATCTGAGGTAGTTCTACGCATACATTGTAAACTCTTTTGCCCTTACTGACTCCTGTCCCTTTCTGCCGTCGAATTGTTGCGTCACTCTACCTATAATATCGCTATTACAAATTATATATATATATATATATATATATATATATATATATATATATATATATATATATATATATATATATATATATATATATATATATATATATATATATATATATATATATATATATGTAGAGTATTTGCAACACTTGGAATTAGTTTCATTTTAAAATAATTGAAAGCTATTTTATTTTTTTCTCTGCGTATATAATCTTTTTCCTTATGCTTCAGTTAACTCCTTTACCACCTGAGGTTACATGAGAATATATATATATATATATATATATATATATATATATATATATATATATATATATATATATATATATATATATACAGAAAAACAAAATTAACGCACCACTGAAACAAACGTCAATAGGAGGATACAGAAACATTCAAAACGGGTAATAACATTTTTAATATACAGGACATAGTTATACATAATGGGGATAATGTGGTGTTCCAACGTGGGAACCCCTGGGACCTTTGTCCTGGATGGTTTCCTGTGGCAGTCCCTCCGATAGACGTACAACTGTTGGTTGCAGGGCATTAAGGCTGTGTGGCTAGTGTTGTTGCCGTCGCAGTCGCCTTTTCAGTGAGTCCCACAGATGCTCGATGGTGTTTAGTTCGGAACTGTGCACGGACCAGCCGAATTTTTGAATCCCTACCGTTGCTGAGGTAATCACCAACACATCTGGCTACCACCGTAGGGGAGTATCTCTTGGATTGTGCATGCCGCATAGAGCTCATAACGCCTCCGATAAACCCTCGAACGTCCGTTGAGCTCTGCAGATTGAATCGTCACTCGTCCATAAATAGGATACTGACACAATCCTGGGGTCGCCAATGCAGGTGTTGTTGTGCGAAAGTCATCCTTGCTCTTCGGTGCTCCTTGGTTAGCGGGGGCCATCTTGCCGGCCTCCGTGGTTGGTATCCATGTTCCGCGAAGCGACGTCGAATCGTATTCGTGCTAACAAAGGTCTGATGGACACCCAGCAGCTCGACACGATGGTGACGTTTTTCTTGTCGATCGCGAGCTGCCATTAACCATATATATCTCTCCTCTACGGCCGTTGTTGCCAGTGGTCTACCTTGGCCAGGCTGCCTGGTGCGAGCATGTGTCAACTCGTACCTCTGTAGGACCCTTCCGATGGTTGTATGGGAGACCCCGAATCGTCAGGCCCAGCTGGCGTTGGCAGTATCCTTCAGCTGCCAGTGTTGTGATTTACCACACAATTGTCGCGTGTCAAACTCCGTCGTAACCTCTCCATATTACTAGCATCAGCGATAAAGGTTGAATACTCTCGATACCGGCGCACCAGTGACGTTACCTCTCCTATCACGTCACTCATCGGATTTGGCTGGTTTGCCCTTTTACCGTATTTCGTCGATATCGTCTCACCCATTGATGCTAAACTGCATTATTTGGGTAGGTACGGGGACACACCTCCACAGAATGGTACTCCCATTACCCTACAATGTCGTCGGGATATTCGAACTGATAAACTGTAGATGGTGCGTTAATTTTGCTCTTTAGTGTGTGTGTGTGTATATATATATATATAATATATATATATATATATATATATATATATATATATATATATATATATATATATATATATATATATATATATATATATATATATATATATATATATATATATATATATATATATATATATATATTTTATTTATTTATTTATTTCACTTTCACCTTTGCCACTTTCGTGGGGTGATGCCCGCCACAATTCCCTCACAAACATACCCATTCCTACCTTTCAACCCATTTTACCACCGCCCTCCATCTCACTCTGTCCTCCTCAAAAATTTCTTTCATTCCATACATCCATCTCCACCTTGGCCTTCCCCTACCCTACCCCCATCCACCTCTGATCTAAGTACCTTGCCCACCATTCTGTTCTCATTCATTCTACACATATGTCCAAACCATTTTAGCACACCCTCCTCCTCTCTATCCATTACACCCCTTTTCCATTTGCACATCTCCCTTATTCTTCCATTTCTAATCCTATCAATCCTTCTCAATTTACATATCGCTCTCAAACCTTTCATCTCAAAGACATTCAAACTTTTCCTCGCCCGAGCATTATCATGCATATTTCACACCAAACATTACAGAAGACAAAAACATACATTCAAACATTCTTATCTTTATTTCTTTCGAAATTATTCCTTTCTTCCATACTTCTCTTAAGTCCTCCAACACTTTCATTCCCTCTACCACTTTATTCTTTATTTCTTTTTCCGTCCCATCTTTACTTTCCACCAACATTTCTAGATATTTGAATTCATCCACCTCTTCAAGTTTCCTTCCCCTCACTTCTACACCCCCTATTAATCCCTCCACATCTCCTCATCCCCACCTCCAATCCTCATAACTTTACTTTTCGCTGGATTGACTTTCAATCTCATTTTTGCACATTTCCCCTCAAGTCTCTCACCAGTATATATATATATATATATATATATATATATATATATATATATATATATATATATATATATATATATATATATATATATATATATATATATATATATATATATATATATATATATATATTATGATGGGAAGATAAATAGTCAACGTCATCATCATTTGCAAAATAGGATAATTTTTTCTCAATCGTCATCGATATCGTTAATTTTGGGCTGATTATTTTGCTGATTAATTTACATAGATTAATTTACATATATCATAATATATTTAAATATATTATAATTAAATCTCTCTCTGTTGCACCTTCTTCTACTGAGAGTGAAAGGTTGCATAGTAGTTGGGGTCAAATATTCTCTCCAAGACGAAATCGAATTTTCTGCAGAGATTGGAGAAAATATTGTTTCTGCATCGCAATTTCAGACCTCTAAATTTTGAGTGTTAGAATTTTGCACGTCTGTCCACGTTCTCTCATGATAAAAATTTTAAAGATCAATGTTCTGAAGGTACAATATATTAAAATTACATATACTCATACATTTGAATAAAGGGAAGAGAAAATACAGTTTAATTCTTTTTGTTATAAAACTGTCAAATTTTTTTAAAATAACGGAAATTTTTAAAATGTACTTTTTTAATTATATCGTCAACGTCAAAAAATTCTTAATCCTCCCATCACTAATATATATATATATATATATATATATATATATATATATATATATATATATATATATATATATATATATATATATATATATATATATATATATATATATATATATATATATATATATATATATATATATATATATATATATATATATATAATATAATATATATATATATATATATATAATATATATATATATATATATATATATTATATATATATATATATATATATATATATATATATATATATATATATATATATATATATATATATATATATATATATATATATATATATATATATATATATATATATATATATATATATATATATATATATATATATATATATATATATATATATATATATATATATATATATATATATATATATATATATATATATATATTTATATATATATATATATATATATATATATATATATATATATATATATATATATATATATATATATATATATATAGTATACTATATTTTTATAAATAAAATCGCTGAAAATAACAAAGTTATTATATTGAAATTTAATATCCTTTTCTTGGTCGGAAATTATTTGAATGCATTTACAGCTTAATTCTCTTAACAACCGATCCAGAAAGGACTCTCGGAAGTCTTAACTACATTACCAGACTATCAGTAATAAACATATGCATATATATATATATAATATATATATATATATATATATATATATATATATATATATATATATATATATATATATATATATATATATATATATATATATATATATATTATATATATATATATATATATATATATATATATATATATATATATATATATATATATATATATATATATATATATATATATATATATATATATATATATATATATATATATATATATATATATATATATATATATAATATATATATTCTCCCAGGAAGTCTTTTCACCCTGTCAGTAAGACCAGCATCTTTTCCATCTACTCACAAAAGTTCTTCTCCTAAACGCTCTAAACTGTTATGATCTTTGGCTTCTGTGATTGCTTTTGAGTTTTATTCAAAGTCACAGTTAGTGTTTTCACCCTTTCAGTAAGACAGGCATCGCTTTCAAGCAGCTTCATACTATTCTCTAAAAACTTTCTCCTAGAGCCCTCCAAAAGATCATACTTCTCAGAGCTATTGTTCTCAGTGCAGGTCTGGAGTTATTGCAAGCAGTAAACTGTTAATTACTGAACCTGGTTGCCAGCCCTGTCACCTTTACTCCTGAACCTAGTTGAAAGCCCTGTCACCCTTGCTCTTGAATCTAGTTGTGAGCCCTATCGCCATTGCTCTTGAACCTGGTTGCTAACCCTGTCGCCCTTGCTCTTGAACCTGGTTGTTAGCTCTGTCTCCCTTGCTCTTGAATCTGGTTGTTAACATTGTATCTCTTTCTCTTGAGCTTGATTGTCAGCTATGTCGCCCTTGTTCTTGAACCTGGTTGATAGCCCTGTAGCTCTTGCTCTTGAACCTGGTTGTTCTCTGTCTCCCTTGCTCTTGAACTTGGTTGTTAGCTCTGCCGTCCTTGCTTTTGAACCTGGTTGTTAGCCTTGTCTCCCTTGTTCTTGAACCTGGTTGTTGGCCCTGTAGCTCTTGCTCTTGAACCTGGTTGCTAGCCATGTCCTACTTGCTCTTGAATCTCCTCGCATCATCCGATCCTGTTCCCTATATCCAAACTTATATAATATATATATATATATATATATATATATATATATATATATATATATATATATATATATATATATATATTATATATATATATATATATATATATATATATATATATATATATATATATAATGTATCTGGTAAATATCAGTAATTATTTATAATAAAAAGTGAATGCACCGAAAGTGGAGTCGCAGCAGACACTGTTTTCAATCCGTTTCCACAAATAGATAAAGTAATTGTTAACGACTCTACGAAACCAAAAAAGGAAACGACTGATTAAATTATCGAAATTTTCTTGACCTCTGATGAGACGTCATTGACTCGAAGTCGTCCTTTTTTTTTTTTTTTTTTTTTTTTAATGTCCTTGAAAGATTACTCGATCTTTAGCTGAAAATCAATTTCTTTCTTTTTTTTTCTCCATTTAATATAAAAAAATATATTTTGTTTCATTAGTAACAGAAATCAGAACAGTCGTTAAGAAAACTCAAGTATAGGTTAAAATATTTGAAGAAATTGTAACATATATATATATATATATATATATATATATATATATATATATATATATATATATATATATATATATATATATATATATATATATATATATATATATATATATATATATATATATATATATATATATATATATCCTGTCTTAACTTTTCTTTTAACCTGATCGCATCGGAAGAGGGGGGTAGTTCGATCCCCGAAATATAGTGCGTTTTAAATTTTTAATTCTTTTTCTTCTATTTATGGTATTAGCACTTAGTTAATTCCCCTTAATTTTAACTTTTTATTATTTTTATTGTTTTATTTAGTGGTTTTGTGTTTATTATTAATAATAGAGAGCGAGTTGTTTAGTTCTCTTAAAAGTATTTTTAATATATTATATATATATATATATATATATATATATAATATATATATATATATATATATATATATATATATATATATATATATATATATATATATATATATGAATTAAAAAAGAAGGAAAAGAAGAAGAGGAAAAAAAAGAAGAAAAAAGAAGAAGAAGAAGAAGAAGAAGAAGAAGAAGAAGAAGAAGAAGAAGAAGAAGAAGAAGAAGAAGAAGAAATGTATATTTAAGAATGAAAAAAGAAGGAAAAAAAAGTATATATTTAAGAAGCAGAAAAGAAGATATTATAAAATTTTTAACACAAAGTTACAGGCGCCGAAAATAGGAACCTTCAAAATTTATTTTTAAAGGAAGGAT